>WYDI02018964.1:0-36585 GCA_009867235.2 Psittacus erithacus | reverse complement strand
TGGGCCGCTCTTTCCTCGACCCGGGGGGGTTACATTCTTTCGGTTCCCCCCCCCATCCCTCCGGGGGTGGGGGGGGGGGGGGAAGGACAGGTTGTTGGGGGGGAACGAGCAGGCTAAGTGGTTTTCTAATTTACGACTAAGCTTAAACCACGACAATGTGTGTCACATAGAGCACTGGCTGGGGAATGATAGACCAAATTCCTCAGCCTTACCATGTTGCCACTGTCAGCACATGCCTAGGAAACCCCACTCCCACCACATGTGCTTCAGTGCACAGAGAGTAGACACTTCACTCGGAACGATTTTCAAAAGACATCTCCGCTGCAGGTAGCATGCCTGTCAAAGAAGCTTTGATAATTTTGCATTTTTAAGTGATACGTTCATTTTTTTCTAATAGAAAAAGCTGGTTTTCCTAAGTGGACAGCAAAGAAAGAAACACCTTCTTGTAGGTGAGCCTACAAGAAGGTATCACTGGGTAAAAATGCCAGAAGGATGCAGACCAATTGAAATTCTCGTTCTATGAGCTTAAATAGCAGAGATAATGATCAACTAGTTTCTTGTGAAAAATAACAATCTTTAGTTATATCCTAGAAATTTTGGTTTTTTTGGTCACAGCTAAACCTTAATGGCACACTCCTTGACAAAAATACAAAAGAATATATTGCCCTGGCTGTAGCAATAATGCATTTTAGGGAAATGAAAGGTTCTTTAGGGCAGCACTCCCTGTGTGCTCCCTGCCGCAGTGGTCTGAAGAAGTTTCCTTGGGTCTTTCCAGTTAATGATGGGCTCATGCCCTCCCTTTCAGCAGTAACATAAATGATATAGCTAGATTAACTTTCAGTCAGTTTCTCCACTACCAAAAACCTTGCTTTGGAAAATTTCACCATGAAAGTGTGGGTCAGGCACATATACATGGCATATACATAGTGTACATATGTAGCAATGTATGCTCTTCAAGAGCACTAGCTGTTTTTTTCTGCCTTCTATCTGGCCATGGGGTGCATGTGTCACGCTCACAGAGTGTCTTATATGCAGCCACCCAACCAGAATTTTTTTGGGGGAAGACAATATTGCATTCTTAAGATATAGACTGATGCATAAGTATGTGCTTTATCTACAGATACACAGTTTAATGTTTTATAGATGAAGAACAATAACTGAAGAACAATACCTCTGTAGTTTTATTTTAAAGTTGTTACTATCTCTTAAAATTGTTACTATCTCATCAGCTTTTGATGAGTGATTGGAAACAGCTGTGTCTAAACTGTCTCCACATCAAACGAGAATAGTCTTGAAAATCAAAGATTTCTTTGCATACAAATAGAAGGACAGTTTAGCCAGATTTAGATTTTGCTGTGCTTTTGTTGAGCCATTACTATCTGGACCTGAAAGAGACTGGTAATTATATAGCAGGATATATTCCAAACACAAGCCTTGGAAGGCAAAGAGGTGTTAAGTTTGAGACCTCATCACTATGAGATACTGAGCAAGGCAGACCTACTACCAAAGCATGAATGTTTCCAATTCTCACCGACAGTTGTTTCTTCACACTTAACCTGGACATTATTTATATTCTTACAAGAATTTAGACATAGCAGGGTGTGAAAATAATGTAAGCCTCCTGAGTAGTGAATAGTATAAATAATATAGTTCTTAAAAACAGTCCAAGGAATTTCAGAAATAGTTTGTTTGTATTTTAAAGAGAGCAAATAGTCCAAGGATGCAGCAATGTCTGTAACTTTCGTGTATACAACATTTGGGCATTTTAAAATGTGCTCAATATTGGATTTTAGTATCTAACTCAAACAGATTTCCTTTCTACTTCTAATTCCAATATTTCAGGTATTTTTTGAACATTTATTTTTCTATTTTGCTAAGCATCCATGATGCTGGGTACATGTCATAAGTCTGAGTAAAGTGTTACTTCATCACCCTGGGGGTATTAGGTACGGAGAGTAATGACAGTAGTATTGGTAGTGGTAGTCTAACTATGCTGCTTTAAGAACCACTTCTTTCTGGGTTGACAAGGAGCCTGGCCAGCAGTTTCAACAGAGTCAAATATAAAATGGTCTTAATGTGCCAGAAAGCATTTCTGATATACTCAGTAAATGTCAAAAGTGCTTTATGTCAGAAGTCAGGTGTCAGAAGCTGGATAAGTTCATGTCTTATTCATGAATGCATTTTAAGTGAACCCATACTTATTTTACCAATAGTCATGAAAGATTAGCTTGTGCGTACATGATTATCAGGATTTACAGTGGTTTATCATTATATAAATTAATTCAGTTTACTTCAACTACCCCTATGTCAACAGCATGACTTAAAATATTCCCCAGGGACAAGGACTGGATGTAGTTTGCATATTATACAACTATTTCCTGGAAGAAAAAGGAAAAAGTTGAAAAGTTCATTTGATATATTATCATCACCTTTGGATATACACAATACTGGCTAAACAGCATGTTCTCTCCTTCAGTCACCTCAAACTTGCATAAGAACAGTAGCTGCATAAATGAATTCTGTGCTTCCAGGAATTAGTAAACATGAATATATAAATATATGGATGAAATGGAAATTTTAGGAGGTCAGGTACATGTGATCATATACCCATACATACGTGTGTATATATATATCTCTCTGTATCTTCCTATATAAATATATACATGCCAGTGCATATGTATACATACATGTATGCAAGATGCACTAATACAACTTCTTTTTAGATCAAACATGTACACCTTGATTTACATTTATGTATCAAAAGTGACCACTGAACATCTATGTACACACTGAGAGATAAATGAGGAATTGTATTTTTCTGCCTTTGTTTTTTTACAAATACACATAGTATAAAACTCTAAAAATACACTACATAAACAAGGTACCAAAGTGATTTAGCTCCCAAAGCAATATGCCAGAGAACATACAGCGTTCAGAGAATTTTGAATCAGAAAATTGGATACAGAGTGAAGATCTTTTACTGCTTTTCAGGGGCCAGAGGAGGAAATGTTCTGGCTCCAGAATTTTCGAAGAACACAAACTCCACCTTGTGGTAGGTTTGATGGTGAAGTTTTAGAAAACCAGCAATTCCAAAGCAGGATCTCAGTTGTATGGCAGAGCAGTGAAATCCAGACAAAAAGGTTAAAGTTGATACAGTTCTCTTTGGGAAAGTAAAAAAAAAAAAAAAGGAAACCCAGAGAAAAATTCACTATAAATCTTTCTACAACATTTTGATACTCTCCAGTTTATGAAAGCCTTACAATAATAAAAACTCCTTATATTTTTATCATAAGGATTGTGAACTTGTTAAAAAAAGGACACCTTTAAATTAATGCACATGTACATGTAACTTGTTTTGTTTAATATTTTTTTATTATCGAGAAATATAAAAAAAGATGATTTTTTTCCTGCTCTCTCTTAAGATAAGTGTATCGACAAGAAAAATGTACAAGTCCCTGAAACTGCTTTGACATACAGCTCTTTAGAATCCATTACATGAACCTCCCACTTTAAAGTCATATTTTTCACTAATTAAGTTCACATTTAAAAAGAAAAAAGAAATTGTGCTTAAGGTAACAATTTCTGCAACTGATCTCCCCTTAAGAAATAATTAAAGCTTGGTTAAATGAGTAAGGATGTTATTTACTTTATCTCTCATTTTCCACTTCTTTACTATTCACAACAGTATCCAAGTAGAACAGAAACCACATGTGTACTCAGGAAAACACGAAAATATGTAAATAATGCACATTGGCAGAAAAAAAAACAGTTCATGTAAGTTCACTGCGGAACTCGAGAGTAGCCTGAATAAAAATAACAGAAACTAAAGGATCTTAATTAAGTCTGGCAAAGGATGACCCAAGCATCCAGGTTTTTAGTACAATGCTTAATGTAGCACAGAGGATGCCTGTGAAAGAATCTAGGCACCTGCCACACTTGTAGGGAGAAAGCTTTCAGCTGAAACAACTTCACGGTCAAAACCAACTCCAGACAGTTCTGACTATATTATATACAATTTAAGCAGCTCTGAAACTAGGAAAAACTGATAATCCAAAGGTGAAATATGGCCAAAGGCATGTTAAAATATGTTCATATATCAGTGAACTTAAATACCATTTTCCTAGGTTTTCTACAAAGCTCATCTGTCCCTTGTAAGGTATTCTGAAAAGTACTCTGTTTAGAAATAATTATTTATTTTCTATTTATGCTAGAGCTTGCGTATAGTCATAAAAAAATAACAATATCTTAGTAAGGGGCAAATACAGACCCTGGATCAGATTCATCACAGTAAAAGTTTATATTTCTTACTCAGATGGACTGAGTTTTCAGAAATCACATTTCATTTAGAGGGAATGCTAGTAATTAGAAAAGGTGGTTTGTCACTTCTGCTTCTTGGCTAATAAAAACCTTCAAACATTCTGCTCTTCCATACCAACAATGGGATTCATTACTCCTGCTGCTCAGTCTCCATCTGAAGAAAAGCCAGGTTGCCTGAGAAAAACATGAATATTTAGCTCATAATGATCTATTTGTCGTACCAGTGTATTCCATAGTAACTCTGGTTACATTATTTTCCTATAAGAAAAGCTTCACTAGAGACTCATTAAGATATGGAGGTTGAAAGAACATGGGATTGGGATCCAACAGAAAAAACAGTGAGGATGTCCAGATTTTATGTGGCCTGATTCTGTGAAGAGAGTCCCATCAGCTTACGCCAATTTCAGCAGGAAGAAAGGTGTTGAGCACCTCTCAGAAATGAAATGTTTCTTCAAGTCCCAGTTTGGCAGAATACTTACATACTTACACTACTCTTGGGTACCGTTTTCAATTGAACTGCTCCCATATGTGAAATTAGGCACATATGAAAGTAAATTCCTCAATAATGGCCTACCAGTTAACTTGAATGTTTTATTGCTATTTTTTCTAAGTTGAAACAGAAAGAGGCATATGTATTTCTACAATTTTGCAAGAGTATCATATTGAAAGTGATACTCTGTCGGCTGAAGAGGAATAAAATTCTTCAGCAAAAAACATGAAATGCCTGTATTCAACTTTTCACACAAAAAAATATATTTAACTTTGCAACACTAACAGTTAAGGCCACAGAACTCCAGCAAGGTGCTGATAAGCATATCAATTGCAACGACTGAAATTGCCAATAAATATAAAGAAAATTGCCTGCATGTTTAAAACCACAGCAATCAAATTGTTCACAAAAGCAACCATCAACATCTTTAGTGAGTCATAATTGTTTTCAAGTAAAAACTGCACTATGTGCTTTAAGACTGTCAAATTTTCACATACTATAACAGTGTTAGAGCAATATACAGGTAGAAGATTTCATCCTTCCATCCTGGTTAGTCACAGTTTCCCTGGAATTCTGCAATGTATGATTCTGGTTTTCATCTTTACTGTCTTCACCAGCTGTGTTGTCCTTTTCTTCTTCTTCACTCTGCAATGGCTTTCCAGATTCATCTTCCTTTTTGCTACTTACATTCTTCTGGCCTTTCAGTGCCTTTCGCTTAAACAAGGAAAACTGAAGTAAAAAACAGGTAAATAATATGTCCAAAACAACTATGAAATTCAAAGTTAAAAAACCTGAAAGCAACCCACAAAGCATTTTGTATATACCAAGGTCAGTTGAGGTCACAAATTTATCCTTGGTAAAATACTCTCTTCTTTTCTTTTTCCCCCAACAAAATGACTGCTTAAAAAATGCTAATGAAAAACATTCTGCTGCAATATTTGAAATGTGTGAAAATAGCACATAGGAATCAGAGGAGTTAAAATGACTGAATTTTGTCAAATTACACACTGTACATTTTGTACAAAATACTGCAAGTGGTGCAATTATTTGTGTTTCTTTCAAAGAAGTCTGAGGGAAGGTCCAAAAATATTGGCTCAGATCTGCAAAGCTCCAGAGCAGTAAATGCTTAATATGCTTCATTATAAACATGTGTGTAATCCCATAAAAGTTAATGACAATGTTTTTATGTCAGTGAGACTACACAGGTGCTCGATGTTAATTGGTGCTTAAGGTCTTTACTTAACAGGAAACACAGCAGCCAGTCTCTGCAGCAGCCTTTGGATCCTAAACCTGTATGAAATTCCATGTAAGGTATTCCTCAACATGCATATACATATATATATAATCACATTCCTTAAATCTGTGCATATTGGAAATACATACAAGGTCAACTAGCTCAGCTGCTAACTTCAGAGAGAAATATGGTGGAAAATATTTTTAGATAACATCCCATAGGAATCAAGTCCTAAGTTTTTGCCTCACAAAAATCTGATGTGATTAACAACTTGTCTTTTATGGGCATGCTATACATTAACAGGTGATAATGGGCTTTATCTCATTGGTACTGACAGAAGTACTATGATTTATTTTAATAGAGCAATTATTTAGACATTTTTAAGTTATTTTATCACAAAATAAAATCAAATCATAAACAGAAGGAATGGGCTGCTCAGCAACTTAATTGTTTATGCAGATCAGGTAAATTGAGGTATTGCTTCAGCTTGGTAACTGCCCACTGCCTTCTTGGTCATGAGTAGGTAGAAGGAAAAAATCAGGCCACATACCTTTGTTCTCCCAACAATGCCTCCAGTTACTTGGCCATCAGTGTTTTCTGAAGAATTATTCACAGTGTGATTATCAGTGCTTTCTTTCTCTACAACAATATAAATGCTTATATTAACTTCTGATTCTTGCAAATGAAGAGCAGAAAAAACTGTTCTTCAAATAATTTTTGAAGTAAAAGTCACTAATAAAACATGGATCTAAAAAAAAGAAAAAGCAGCAATCAGAATATTCAGTTCAATTTGATGCCCAGCCTGACAAGTCAATTTTTATTTTTTTAATCTCTTTATATAATACTTTTATATTATTCTCCAGGTGCTTTATTTTTAAGAACAGAACACTTATAGCAGTGACATTATGTAAAATGTTTTGAATTGGAACTCATAGTTTCCCCTTGCTGACAAAAGACAGTATCTTGCACACTGATTTTGAAAGTATATTCCAATTTGGAAAATCTGACTTTTAGGGCAGAAGTTATAGTTCAGCATGAATTTTATTCCATAGAAACAATTCTGGGAAAGGAAAAACTTTCCATCTGAGTTGATGTTCCTATGTTTAAATTTTCCTATAGTCCCTGTATGAAGGATATAAATTTAGAACTTCATATCAAAACTTCCAGATCACTCAGTTATGGAAAAATATTTAAGTATCCATTCTGGGCAAGCTATTTCCACTTAATATTAAAAATAAATGGCATGGCTTCTTCATTACTAGGACATTGGTCTTTTTTATACCACATTTGTTATTTTATATCAAAAGAACAGTTATAGATTATTTCAGCATTTTTAAAATAAGTATTTTTGTTTTCATATAGGGCACCCAACTTCATGCTCCCCAGCTTTTCTGAAGTTTACTCAAACTATCATCAAAACTACAAGCAACATCTGGACTTAAATCTTCACCATCTCTGAGCAGTGTTCAGTAATTACATTTCATCTAACAATCTGTGAACTTAATGAGGAGATGTCAGTAGACAAGAGATGAGAAAGGCTTTTCACAAGCTTCTTTGCTGAAACAAAGAAACATGGCGCATAAAGAAGTTGCTTGAGAGATAATAAAATTACCATAACTTTGCAACCACACAACTACAGCTGTTCTCAGTAAAATATAGTCCTGCTAAGAGAAAGTCCAAATACATAACTGGGAGAAGTATATTTTTCTTGCAAATCATTAACAATTAGTAATGGGGTTTTGCCTTTCAACTTTCAAGAACTGGCTTACCAACTACTGTCAATAACTGCATTGTTCAGTATTTTTATAATAGAGGTGTTCAGAAAAGTTTTATCTTTTTAGAATGTCCACAATGATTCAGTTCTTAGGAATTGTATTCTTACCCTGCTGAATGATGGTCTCTTTCTGAGTAGTCTCTTCTGTCTATAGAGAGACAAAACAATGAAATATGTACTTTCAAACTTGCTAAAAATGAAATGTTTAATTTTTAACTCCTATGTATTTCTTCCTCTACCAGAACCACCCCAAACAACAACCTTGCATTTACAAGATAGCTACACATACATTCAAACTAATATTAGTTATAGAAAGAAATTCTTTCAGACACAAGTAACTTAATAGGAGTAAATGCTTTTTACCTTTTCGGTTTCCACTGTGCTATTATTGCTCTTCTCTCCCTCAGGTGTTTTACTATGTTTCCCTTTTTCGTATTTTCCCTCTATTTCTTCTTCTTTCTCCATTCCTGTTCGTCCTTCTTGTACTTCTCCTCCTTCTGCTTCTTCTTCTCCTTCTTCTATTTCTTCTTCTCCTTCTGTTTCTTCTTCCTTCTGCTCATTTTCGTCATCATCCTCCTTATCCTCCTCCTCATCGTCATCATCATCATCTGTCACTTCCTCTCCAGACAAGTTTTGTTCCTTTGACAAAATGGCCAAAACATAGTTTTGAAAGTTGTGCTGCACGATGATATCATGAGCCTCATCTTACACCAGTTCATCACACATTATAATTTGACTAAGAAGAAAACTCAAAAGAAAATGTTCCAAGAAGTATATACAGGAAGAACGAACACAGGAGACCTCATTCAAGCTTTGCTAAGTGTAACTGATCTTAAAAAGTAGACCTCCAGTGAACATTAGGAGTGCAGTGACTTTTATGTTTTGCTGGCATGTGTCTCCTTAATGGAAAAGCAATAAAACCAAACTTTTTTCTTTTCATTTTTTTTTAAGCAAAATAATTATTTAATGTTTGAAATATGCATAATTAACACAATCAGTAGTAATTCCAACACTGAAAAAAATCATTAAAATCTATTTCCCAAGAACACTAATGAAACAATACCAGATACAATATTCTGATTCATCTGATCCAAGGTAACATGCAATTTAAATTTTAGTTAGTTTCAGGCTAGGTTAAGACTTCAATGTAGTAAAATAAAATAGCCAGTGGTATTATAAAATACATTTTTAAAAGTGCAAATGTTGTTTTGTAAAAATGTGTAGAAAAAACACCTGATTATATCCTTCTTACTCCATTCAATCAGACTACCATTACTAATGGCATTTAGGTATTTATAGCAGCATGAAATACGGTATTTTCAACAGAAATATTCTCCCTCCCATTGCAGAAATATAAAGGCCTAAACCACTTCCAAGATTGGACTTCTGATGTCAAATCAAGTGAACCCTTATAACTTTATCAGAGTGTACATAATTGTATGCAAAGATGTACTATGACATCTTTGCATTCTGATGCTTTTCTTCTATGGTGGATTGAAATATAGGTATTGAACCAGTATTTTACGTTAAAGAAACCTGAACAACAAAACACTTCTGTTTCACGGCAGCCCATGTCATGATAGGAATAATCTTCATACTCTTTCAAAAGTGTGGTAGAGGAATGTGTCTTATTCTGAACATCTTCGAATACTTGGGTCCAAATGCTGCCTCCTATCTTTTGTCAATGTTTTCCTTTTCCCCTTTTTATGCTTTTGAATTTTTGCTTGATTTTTTTCACAGAGATTGTTTTCAGGGTCATCAGAAGGTAAGTTGCTAGTGAGGAGGCAAACATTAGTTAAAGTTTATGGAGGCTGGAGCACAAGGCTGCTTAGCCAAAAATGTCAGAGGTGTGCAAAAGCTTAATAGGTTTGTTGTTTCCTGCCCTGTACTCTTCTGGGTGAGTTAACTGAGTAGCAAAGTACTTTTGTACCTTAATTAGAAGCTTTTTGCTACTTTAAGCACAACTGTATACCTGTAATTAAGAATCACAATGATACCATCGACATTCAGCTTGTACCACTTTCATTGTTCTCTGTTGCCCCATAGCCCAAAGGCTTGTCTGGTGCCCTTCACAGCTTCAAAGACTGAATTTTTAAACTTGGGATAAAAAGCCTTATTGTGCATACCAGCATGTGCAGCAGAGTTAGCGAGAGCTCTCTGCAGTGTCTAGCATCTGTGCAGCACACGTGTTCTGACACCCGCTGAGAAATGGGCTAGCAGCAAAGATGAATCCAGCATGGAGTTCAGGCTACACATGAACCACAAGCTGATACTACAGAGAGAATCTGAGAAACTGAAGGTACCCTGAAGTTATGTTACATTGCCAGGTACATATTCCAGCTCCAGAAATGTCAGGAATGAAATGAAAGGAGAAACTGCCAAGTGCCATTGGTAGAAAGTCTTTTTTGTAGCATAACACAATGGTTATCCAAACAATTGGCATGCTTACATATCAGGATATCTGACGAAAAATGAACCATAAAACCTGAAAATGTTTTCATCTAAACTGCTTTGGAAATGGTGTTATTTATCATTGGCATAGTTTACCTGTAGACTTGAATAGTAACACCATGGGTACACTGCAATATTTAAAACAGAGTGCTTAGAGGTAAGACAAGATTTTGTCTTTGTAAAAAAATGTAAAAACCAGCCACTGGCTAAAATACTGACAGTCTTCCAGAGGAGTACCAGACTGACCTGGAATTATTTAAGACATCTGTGAGAAAGCCAGAGTTTTCTGGTTTTGGTTCTTTCAAAATTAAGAAGGTCTTTGCAGATGTTTAGCATAGTTATGGCCTATGGAAGGCATTTAACCTATCCATTTCACACTGGAGGAAATTTAAGATTAGTAGGTCATGTATGCACTCTGTAACATGCATCTACAAAACACTGCAAAATATGTAAAGAAAGAGAAATGTAAAGAAGAGTTTAGTCCAGCGTTGAGCTACTGAAAATGTTTAACCACTTCATAAGCACATGTAAGCATCTCTAGCTCTGCTTATATGGAGATAATGGTCAAGCAGTTAACAACAAAAATACTGATGTTCCATATAGTATGGGCTATAAAAGTAGTTGGGATTTGAGTTCTGACGGAGGAACTTCTCCCAGTTATATAGTAAAGAATCATGACATATTCACACGAAAACAGGCCCAAAGTCAAACTGATATGAAAAAAGCTCTCCTTCCAACCCTCACCTTTTCAATTACATAATCCAGTCTCAGAAATTACCTATACCTAGCCTCATCTCTAGGCACACTTCATCTCCAGCTTTCTATCCACTGACAACCGTTTTCCTCCTCTTCTAAATATTCAAAGCATAATTCAAGAAATGCAAAGTTTATTTTCTTTCAAAACCATTTCTCCTGCACAGTTAATAAGGTCTCTAATGAGGAATTGCACTCAAATTCTCATTAACCTGGCTGCTCTATCTACTGAAAGTAACCAAGAAGACCAGAACTTGTTGTTTATAATATTTCTTATAACATAGTTATAACATAGTTATAGCATTTCAGAAACCATACACCAATATCTACAGTAGCTTTATAGAACTTGTAAGACTTATTTTACAACTCCTATGCCAACAAAAATCACTGCTCCTTTACAGCTGCATAATAGCTGAACTTCTACTGTACTGCTCCAAAAGTTTTGCTTATGGTAAACTTAGGCATCAGGTTTGGATCCTATCATAAAGATAACATTTCCTATTACCCTACATGAAGCTATCTAAATGCAGGAGCTTACAAAGGAGACAGAATCTAAGCTGCCATTGTAGTTATTAGAGATCTTTGGTGGAATTCTTTTGATAAGCACCACTCAGATTCTACAAATCTGACACATTCTTACATGGGCTTACATAGACCTGCATCACTCCAGATGCCAACTCACAGCCATATAGGATACTGCACAACACCTAAGATCACACTAGACGTGATTGTTGAGGCAACTGAGTCATGCTTCTCAAAAACATTGGTACAACTAAGAGACGCTCATTTCACCCCAAAGGCACATACTGTGTGAAACTTAACAGCTTCCCAGATTGGCCATATTTCCATTTACTGTATTTGCAAATTGACAAAGGTGTGTCTGGCTGTCACCTTATATGTTAAATTTCTAAAATAACCCATTCTGAATAATAACCCTAATAGCACTTGCCCATTTATAGGCATGTTCTGGAGGGTTTTTACCAATGGTAGTGAAAAAGAGTTGAGAATGTCATACTAGAGATACTCTTTTACTTTAAAAGACGAATCATCTGGCCATTAAAACTAAACTTTGAGACTACAAATTAAAGCAAATATGTGTGTGCATATGTGCATGTACATATATATGTATTATATATTATTTTATGGTATATGTAGATATATATGTATAATCTCTGCATTATTCTCTTTCATAATGCTCTAGGAGTTTTATTTTTTTGTTCCACTTTAAATTCCCTATTCACAGACAGATAACGCTACAAGAATAACTTCAATAGTTTTCCCTCTGAAGTTGAAACGGAGAAGCTGACTTGGCCAAGGTCACACACAGAAAGTCAAAAATAGTAAAGAACATGCAAGTGAAATATTTGAAAAGGTTTTCATTTAAGCCTGAGGTTCCAGTTTCTTCGAGGACAAAAAATGTTGTCAATAGTATGACACAACCTTAAACATTTCGTGCCTGTAGTATAATAAATCAGCAGAACATCAGTCTTGAAAAGATGACCTTGCAGACTTCACAGACTATTTAGATTATGTAGAACTGTTTTGCTTGCTTATTTTTTTGCATGCATTTACGCTGGTTTTCCTGTAAACCCAGACCTTCATAACAAGACATTCTTAAGGAAAAATTTGCTGTAGCCAAGCTTTTGGGGACAAATGACCTCACTTTCTTATGATTCTGGCAACAGCATTGCCTCAGTGGGTTTAACTCAAGTCTGTCTACCTGTCTTCTGCAGCTGGCTTTTCTTTGGACAGATTAATACAGAATAAAGACATTTCTTTCCCAAATGCTCTATAGAAATGTGGTCTTATGTCTACAGGAGAGAAGGAAACAAATTTTACTCTCTTCTATACTGTTGTCTCACCTGGTGTCATGCTCTGGCTGAAAGACAGTCTCACTGAAGACTGGAGACTTATGTCTCATGGCAGACCTTGCTCAAATGACAGCTGTGAACTAGCTTTCTCTATTGCCATAACTATTTCAATGTGGATGCCTCTTACATACTTCATGGAAACTGAGCTCTGGCAGACAGGCTGTTCATAATTAGCATTTCAGAAGAGAAGGCTTATGGTATCTTTCCAAGCCTTCTCAGGAAGTCAAAATATTTTATGTTTGCCACCACCATTTTACGTTTCTAGGGAAAAAAAGTTCAAAACCACTGATGAGACAAATTTGGTTGCAAATCTTTTAAAAACCTGGTGAAAACTCAGTGATGGAGGGAAATCTGTGATTACTATGTGTACCTCTCAGAAATGGAGAGTTCTGGGAAGCTCTGGTTTACAGAAAAGATATTTCTGTTCCTAGTTGCCCTAGAAACTGTTGAAAATCCACACAGAAGATTATTAAAGAGAGCTGAGAATGAGGTAGTTTGCTACATGCTTCTTTCTTGGCGTTGTTCTGCCAAGCAGCCATAAACCAGCAATTGCTTAGCAGAAGTTTCAGTCATACAATGAACAGATTTCTCCCCTTACCTGTCCAGCGCATTACCTTTGGATGCTCCAAAAGCATGTCAGGGCTCTTGTACACACCTATAAAACAACTGAATGGAATACATACCTAGTAGGAGTTTCACTATGAAGTAGAACATTCTCAGTAGGTGGGTATCAGGTCTAAAGAGCTTAGTCAATGGGCAAAATGCTGTCACACGGGACTGAACAATGTTCCCTTTGAGCCCTGGTAAAGGCAATGACAAAGTACATTTCTGCAGAATCATCTTTTTTTCATCTTTTTTTTGATGCAGGGCAGAAGGGGAATGGGTGGAACATTCTATCCTTCACTAGCTATCATCTTGTACTCCAAAATACTAGTGCACATCAATGCCACTCCTGAGTTGTCCCTTCTGTGAAAATGCACTGTGTTAGCATTTCACTAAACCAGCATTTAAAGTAACAATATTAACCATGATTTTACATGCAGATGAGGGGAAAAACAAAAACAAACAAAACCCCTCTGTTTACCCTTCGTGGGTGGGAGATCTATGGACGGGTAGGAAAGTAACATTTTGTTGATATTGGTCATGTCACCATGTCAAGTTACCTGATGTGGAGTGACTGGAAATACTGTCTGACAGAACTCTTAGTAAAGCTAAGATACATACCTTGTAGCTTCTTACTTAGCAGTTACAGTGAAAGCTTAATTTCTTAAAATCCACATAGTGCTAGCCATTTGTCATAAGGAATTTGAACTGGGCTTCCATTTTGTAGCTATTAATACAAGAAAAGTTAGTAGTTTGGGTACTCTGAACCTTAGAGAAGTATCTTCCACTTTAATGATTACTAAAGAAAGAGCTGCCCAGTTTGATGACTAGCAAAATTCAAAGACATAAGTACTTAAATGAGAGTACTCAAATGAGAGATTTAACAGCTTATTATTTCAATTTAAGAAGTCAACAAGCCAAACTAGGCTTTCCTTATATACTTTAATGGAGACAAACAGAAGAGCTCAGCTGAATACACTGAAAAGCATTTTCAGTAAGAAACCAAGCCTGTTACCATCACTTGTCTAAAAGTTAGCATCTAGACTTCCACTAAGTTATACTGATCTCCTAATTGTACAATTCCATGTCAAGGGCACTTGACGTGGATTACCTTATACTTGAAACAGTCCCTTAGTGCTTCTGTCATGTAAGAATCCTGGAATACCAATGCAATGCCGAACTCGTAATTTCAGGCACACGGTGCAGAAAGTGAAACAATTGGAAATAATTTTTATGTGAGTTACGGGTTTCTGTTGCTACAGGTCAAGTAACAATTGAACTTTGAAGATACTTATGCCTTCTTGTAAATATGATAGAAGAAAATGTTTTGAAGTAGTAGATGCCCACATAGTGATATAATGATTACCCTGAATATGTGAATGCCTAATTACCACAACAGTACCTGTTGTATTGCAGTTGCATCTTCCAACAGGATGGTGTCACTCTGACAAAAATGGAATGAAGTAGTGAATACATAGCTTTAAATAACATCATAGAAAACTGATTGAGCAGACTCATTTTTCATTGGTTTTTTTCCTAAGTCTTTTTCTGCCAATACTTTGCCATGCAATATATTTTATTTACTAAAAGCCAAACACAAGCACCTACAAGTTCCCATAGAGCTGTGTGCTTTTGGCACAGTCTGGCATTACACACACTCTACATCAGGAGAATTATTCTAATTATATCTATTAATCAAAACTTTAGATGTCATTCTGAGATGATACACTGACATTTATTACATAGTAGCAGAAAGTCCTGGTTTTGATGGCATTAAAGATTATTTCAGTTGGCTTTGGTGTAATTATTCTGTGGCTTGCCAGCTTGCTGCTGTAGGCGCACAGGAGAAAGATAGATGTCTGCATTCTGGTTTGAGTGAAAATAACAACTTAAAAATGTATAAAATTTTAATGTAAAACTATATCCTAAAGAAGACAGTATCTGTATTTTCAGATTTGTTTTAGGTTTTGACTATTTACTACAAAACCAATATAGAGTTGTCTAAAGGATTCTCTTTCTCTAGCAATTCACAACAGATTTTTATTATTTAATCCCCAAGATAAATCAACATCTAAATAGCTCAGATGTACTACAGCTTTCATATACAAAGCTGTTATCTTCTATTAAAAGTTTGCTTTCTTTGGAGAACAAATAAATAATATCAATTTCCAGGATGACAGGGGGGAAAAAAATCCTCTATAGAACTAGAAAGATTTTTTAAGGTGTTTCTTGAAGAATCATAAAACAAGTTGGAGACTATTTACATCAACTGTAATTTCTTACAAGCTATTTTACATAGTAACATAAATATTATTTAATATTCAGTCACTTGGAAGTAGCATGCTAAAATAACTCCTAAGTACTTAAGCAAAAGAGAGGAAATATAATGAGCAACTCCAAATCAGAATATGTTGATGTTATCTAAAAACCTTAGTGTGTCTCTGGAAGACATTATGCTTCATAAAATGAATTCTTAATCCTAACAGACACAAACAGAAACTAACTGGGGAATGTTAGCCCACACTTGGATGCAGTTTGTGCATTTTTTCCGAATTCTTATAGAAAAAAGTTTAGTGTCTGGAGTTTATCTTGCAGTTCTCACGTATTTTCAAGTGTATGAGGACAGTCACTGCTTTCTGCTTTTATTGTGCTATGTAGCTTAGAGAACTGCATGTCTCTCCAAATTCTGTGCTTTTCATTGAAATCCTGCCTTAACCATGCTGATTATTATTCAGTGCTTCGACAAAAATACAGGCAAAGGCAAATTTTCAGCAATAACACTACAGCACACAGGAAGTTTCTTCCTATTCATTAGTCTCTGTTCAGATTCTCTGTTCTCCATATACTCCTGAAAGGGACGCCCCACAGGTCACTGCTAAAATGTCTACTGCCTGCAAGATGGGGTCTCCTGGGTGAGATCCCCCATTTCAAAATACCCTGATGTAAAAGTGGCAATTTCTGTACAACCATCAATAATCTGTAAACTCTTTAAACCTGTTCTCATCTTGTACAGGTAGATTTCTCATGGCACACCCAACTTAGTAAACAAGTCCCATGAGCCTCCCCATGCAATTGCTCTCCATGTCATGTTGGCCCTTGCGAAAGTTCTATCCCAGCTATCAGAAGGCTGGCTTTAAAGCAAGGCTTAACTTCTTTCTGTACTCTTGATACAGGACACATTCAGGTTTGCTTCTTTATTGTTCTCCTCAGAGATGACAATGAAGTGCTAAATAAAAGAGATTAAATTTTGCAGCAGTTCTGCTGCTGTGTTTCTAATTATGAGAATTTTGTACCTTGGCTAGATGCCGGGTAGAATGAAAGTATTTCAAACTTCCTGTAAGAAAACCAGCCTATACCAGGGTGGCTCACAATCCCAAACTCATATTAGATCGGTCATTACTGTTGATAACAAATATTTTCATAAGTCAGTATGGGGCTTTGAGATAATGGTATTATTGTTTGTTTAAATTATTATAGCATGGGGATGCCAAGCAAAGAAGCAATAGTATCATAAATCCTTAAAAAGGACAGTGATTAAGTGTACTTGCTTTTCCTTTGGCAATAGAAAAATAAAGCCTCTGTAGCTCTCAGCAGTGCAATTTTCTGATGACAAAACTATCTCCCCAAAATCCTTCCAATACACAAAAGCTAACCTCTTCTCTCTCCATTAAAACATATGAAAAAATGTATAAAAAAATCACAACTCAGTGACTTCAGATCACAAACATGCACAGAACTTCACTGAGGATGAAACTATAGGTTTGCCATTTGTGCAAGCAAAATATTTGCTCATACAGCGCCACACTACTAAGCTTTGTCATTAATTTGAATTGCACATTTAAAACTGAGTTGAGAATTTGCCGTTTGGGGTTTTATTTGGGTTTTTGGTTGGGTTTTTTTTTGGGTGGGTTTTTTGGTTTTGTTTTCTTTCTGTTTGTCTTTTTTGTTTTGTTTGGTTGTTTTTTTTTCTTTTTACAGCTCTGACAACATTCTGTTGTTTGCAGACCCCTTTATTTCTGAGCTTGATTCTATTTCCCATAATATATATATATGTCTATATATATGGGGCTGCATCAAAAGGAGCGTGACCAGCAGGTTGAATGAGGTGATCCTGCCCCTCTACTCTGCTCTCATGAGACCTCACTTGGAGTACTGTGTGCAGTTCTGGTGTCCTCTACATAAAAAGGACATGGAGCTGTTGGAACAAGTCCACAAGAGGGCTATGAGGATTATCAGGAGGCTGGAGCACCTCCCATATGAAGACAGGCTGAGAAAGTTGGGGCTGTTCAGCCTGGAGAAGAGAAGGCTGCGTGGAGACCTCATAGCAGCCTTCCATTATCTGAAGGGGACCTACAAGGATGCTGGGGGGGGAATCTTCATCAGGGGCTGTAGTGATAGGACGAGGGGCAATGGGTTCACAGTTAAACAGGGGAAGTTCAGGTTAGATATAAGGAAGAAGTTCTTTACTGTAAGGGTGGTGAGGCACTGGAACAAATTGCCCAAGGAAGTTGTGAATGTCCCATCCCTGGCAGTGTTCAAGGCCAAGGCTGGACAGAGTCTTGGGCAACACGGTTTAGTGTGAGGCATCCCTGCGCATGTCAGGGATGTTGGAACTGGGTGATCTCAAAGTCCTTTCCAACCCAAACCATTCTGTGATTCTGTAATACTCACTATAAAATTAAATACACAAAAGTTCAGGGGAGTTTACAGTTCATAAATGCAGCATATATGGACTAAGAAAAAAGACCGCATTTAAAAAAAGATGCTCTGCCTTTAATCACTCTCATTTGTTTCAGAGTATTTAACAATACTGTTGTTAATACTTTGACTGGATTCACACCACAGATTCAATTGATACAAATAGAAGACTGCTATTCTGAGAGGTATGATACAGAAGGTAGTGTCATCTTTGGAGAAAGTAAGCTAAAATGTATCTTGAAGGACAGAAAAGTTGAGAAGGGGAGTGGAGGAAATAAAAGCAATGAAAACAAAAACTAACTGTCCTTTTCTGCATGATTCCCAAAGGCCCCATTCTAAAGAATGACTATGTACCTACCTATCCAGATAAGACAAGACAAAAAGTAGTGAATGAAAACCAGACATTTTCCACAGTTTGGAGAATGACATTTTTGTTTTTCAGCACCAGTTTTGCAAAGAACTATTATCTGAATAAATAATGGGAAAATTTACTTGCTGACATTTTTCAGGCATAAAAGTTGTACTGCAGCATATTCAAAACTGATCTAGGTCACCCTCATCTCTAACAGGAGCTGTGTGGCAAAAGCAGACTTGCATGCTGCTCACCAAAAATGGGATCTGTGCTTGCAATTCATGCCTGCTACAGAAGACAGTATGTGCATATGTAATTCTGTCAATATGTATGCAAGTGTGTGCAGGCAGATTAAAACTTCTGAGACTAACTGTGGAAGAGTGCTTAGAAATTTGCAGGCGCTCATTAACATTGTATGGATGTCTAGCGTTGTCACCCGCTGTATCATCACTCTTGATCTTAAATGTGTAGTTGGTTGATTGCTGGCTGTTATTAATAAGGCAAAAAACCACCGTGAACTTCATTTGATTTAAAACACACAGCTGAACAGTTTTTCCATGTGACAATCATAAGGGAATAAATCATGAAGAAGCAATAAATATGCTTTTTCTAGTGCAAGAATACATAGACATTGAACAAAGTAACCAAAAGGCAGATTCAAGAAATAAAAAAAGGTACTTTTTCAAACAATGCATAAAGAAACCTAAGAAGCACTTGCCAAAACATGTACTGGATGTTAAACGAGTTAAAAATTGATTGAATGAAATTTATGGAAGAAAAATGGGTATTAAAAATCATAGATAACACCTGCTGAAACAGAAATTATTGAGTATACTGAATATATTTGGTAAGCTGAATGATTGCACTTTTTTTTTTGCCAGGCATTCACCAGGGGTCACTGTGAAAAAGAGACACTGGACCAGACAGACCTTTGGTCTGAGCAGTTGTCTCTCTATTGAAGGATATTTTTTCTTTGCTGAAAACTAGTTCAGGAGGACTTCTGCCATGTTGCTTAATACTGCACATAAATCTTTTTATATCCCATAATAAATACCAAGGACATACTGAATTTCCACAAAACCACAAGTACCAAGCTTTATAAACCAGCATGAGTCAAACTAAATAAAATTCCACCCGTTACACTAATGGAGTTCCAAAATCCCCCCAAAGCCCAGAAACATTGGCACAGGGTGTACTTTATGTAACAATTCTGTGGAAAACCCTTAGAACTGCTGGAGTAATGCTCTGCTTTTCCCCTACCACAGGAATGATCCACAAAACAGTATAAAATCAGTTCTCAATTCAATTAATTTTCATCCAGACAAAACAAAGAAGATCCCTGTAACTTGGCTTCCTTTACTCTCCTGGAGGCTTTATGCCATCAGTGCATATCAAGAGAAGAACAATAAATGGCACCCATTTGCCTAAGGATTTAGATTAAAAGCTACAGCCAAACAGTAAATGAAGAGCCATTCCTATGTGGATTTGGAGATCACTTGCTTCAAAAGTGCTCTCACCTTTTCCCCCTACCCCCCAGAAAATATTTTTCACAAGAAATAACGTGTTGGTTTTGTTGGTTTTTTTCACAGCACAGTTTCCTTCCAGAGCTGAATTTTAGAAACACAAATAAGTAGATGTCACATCCAAGAAACACAGTTTTAGGCCTACAAAAATACTTTTCAATATTACTCTGAGCTTTATCACAGTAACATCTTAATCTTTCCCCAAAAAGAAAAAATAACACAGTTTAGCTCCACTTAGCTTTAAAAGCAAGTATTTTCACAGCAGTTCAGTGATAACTCAGCACTTCTGCAAAATAACCGAGGAGTCTGTCATTAAGAGAGCACTGCTTTCTTGGGCACTGTATTTAACTGTTAAAATATTCCACTCTATCAGAGTATGAGGATACTTACCCTTTTCCAGAGACTTACATATGCTGATGTCAAGATAATGTAGTCCAGAAAATCCCAAAGCTTGAAACAAATTCCACAGGGACAAGATACAGTCACTGGACTAACTTTCTGTTAGTTAGGCACAGCATGTGTCTGAAAGTGATCTTACCTTCAAATGCAGTGTTATGGAAGAGGTGACTGAGGTAGGAAGGATCAACCTGGAACCTACTGGCAAACTATTAATCTACTACAGCCTTTTCAGAAAATAAATTCTGGAGACATTGTGTCAAAGATAGTTTAATGCCAGTGTTTTACAAAACAACATTAAAAATAATCCCAACATAGGTACTGATTCCATTAACATTTTTATTGAATGACATTTGCTCATTTTGATTCTTTTATTCTCCTGTCCTCATTTTCAAATAGGACTTAAATAAGTATTTTTCTAGAGAATGTCAATACTGAGATGTGTTTACAAAAATGTCTCAGACCACCCATTACCATGGTATTTAAGTAATAATGGCGTATGATGGGTCCCTATCCCTTCTTTTGCCAGTTTAACCACTAACAGTTGAAACAGTAATGCAATATCTTACAAAAATAATTTTCAAGATTTGTTTGTGTATTTTAAGGAAACTCCAGAAGTATTCACATACTTTCTCTTTTCCAAAAAGAATACTGACTATCATACCACTTTTCTATTCCATCTGGCTTCTCAGTTTATTACACTGTCCTCTTTTTGGTTGTCACAGATGTGATCTTTAGGAAGGAAAAACACAAATATCCTCCAATGAGGAGAAGTTAAGGCTGTGATCCTGAAAACACATATATACACTTCATACAGCCACAAAACATAGTCCCATCCTTGAGAAACTGAGTCAGATGACTAATGTAATGTAGTCTTTTGTAGGCGGTTATAGAATATTTCATGTATTGCACAGTGTAAACAAGTAAATAGTAGTTTACAGGTGTGTATTTTCAAATTCTTAATTATATCTAATCACTAAAAGTGATAGTCAAAAATTATCCCTAAACAGATGCATTCTGACCCTAACGTAATCTAGGCCAGATTCTGAGACTTGGTTTTGTCTTTTTGCACATAACTGTGTGCTGACACCACAATAAGTCAACCTTAAGGCCTTTGAAAAAGTCCAGGTCATCATTTACCCAGGCCTGCATTTCCATTTACCTCCCATCTCTTGACCCATGTAGACTTGCCTACTCATCCTTTCTTTAATTTATGCTAAGTATTCAAACATTTTACCATTTATATGAACAGAAGTAGCGGGAATGAATATGGAGTGATATCAAAATTTTAAAAAATGCATCTTTAAAAATTTACCGACACTCCTTTTATAAAAGACACATTAACAAGTAAACTATTCTGCAACTAAAACTGATATATCACCTTAAGAAATCTGATTCAAAGGCAATTGAATGTTCCAATGCCACGGTTATAAAGTATAATTCATGTTGTCAGCATGACATTATGATTTAAGAGGCAAACACATTTTGCCTCCTCAGCAATTATTTTTTTAAATCATATGTGTTAAAGATTGTGTAAGTAACTGCATCAGCCGTTTATGATTTCTCTCATAAAAGCTTACCAAATCTAAATATTTTCTTCAGTCTTTTTTCAATAAATTGGCACTTAAAGTAGATGTGTAAGAATATATTATGACTGCCTTATTTTCTTTTAAGTAATAAAAATAAATTTGCCATTGTTCCAAAGTTTCCTGAATAGGCTTAAAATGCATCTCCAGTAGTCCATGCTACTTTAGAGTTAAATAATGAGGTAGTACATTGTTCCAAAATTGTTCTGAATTATATAAACCATTTGCTAAATGCTGTTTGGACTTCACTTTTTGTTTAGAGCTGTTTGGTAAAGCAGTATTTTCTGTCTTTTCTGGCTTCCTGGTTTTGTTTTTCTTTTGTGGAAGCTTATTACTATAATTTATTCTTTTACCTTTTGCCTTTTCCTCTTCCTCTCCTTCTTCCTCCTCTTCCTCTCCCTCCTCTTCCTCTCCTTCTTCCTCTTCTCCCTCATCCTCCTCTTCCTCTCCTTCTTCCTCTTCTCCCTCATCCTCCTCTCCCACATCCCCTTCCTCTTCTTCTTGTTCCTCCTCTCCCTCTTCCCCTTTTTCTTCTCCTTCCCCTTCTTCTTCCTCTTCCTCTTTTTCCTCTTCTCCTTCTTCCACTCCCTCTTCTCCTCCTTCTTCCATTCCCTCTTCTTCTTCCACCTCCTCTTCTCCTCCTTCTTCCATTCCCTCTTCTTCTTCCACCTCCTCTTCTCCTTCTTCTTCTTCTCCCATTCCCTCTTCTCCCTCTTCTTCTTCCACCCCCTCTTCGCCGTCTTCTTCTTCCATCCCCTCTTCTTCTTCTTCTTCTTCTTCCATGCCTCCTTCTCCTTCATCTTCTTCAATTCCCCCTTCTACCTCATCTTCTTCAACTCCCTCTTCTCCCTCTTCTTCTTCCTCCTCTTCCACTTCCTCATCTTCTTCTTCCCCTTTTTCTTCTTCATTTTTCCACTCCTCATTTTCATCATCTTCTCTATCCTCCCCTTCTGTTTCTAGCTCTCCTCCTTCCTCTTCCTTATCTCCTGTTTTGTCTTCCACTTCATCCTCCCCTACCTTCTTAGTCCTCTTACTTGCATCTTTCTCTTCCTGTTCTTCAGATACCTCTTCTTCCCTCCCTGCCAATGAGTCTTCTAATTCCTCCTCTTCACCCTCTTCGTCTTTTTCATTCTCACTTTCTCTGTTTTCGTCTTCATTTTCTTTTTCATCTTCTCCTTCCTCTTCTGCCTCTACCTCTTTTTCTTCCTCTGCCTCTCTGTCTTCATCTCCTTCCTCACTCTCATCTCTTCCCTCACTTTTAACCTGTTCTTCCTTTTCTTTTTCAGTGTCTTCCTCTTTAGTATACTCCTCTTCCATATTCTCCTTTTCTCCCTCTCTCAGCATTTCTTCCTCTATGAATCTGCATTCTTCATCTCCTCGCTCTTTGCCACCTTTCTGATTAATCTGTTCCATCTCTTCTGCACCCTCATTCTCACTGTCTTTTTCAGCCTGTGATTCCTCTCTTTCATTTTCTTCCTCATGTTTTTCCTCTTCATCTCCTACTGAAACTTCATCTCTATCTTTTTTAACCTCACTCTCTTCATCTTCCTCCCCTTGTTCATCTTCACTCTCAATTGTTTCATCTAGTTTTTCTTTTTCACTTTCACCCTTTTCACTGCCTTCATTCTCCTGCTCTTGATTAGATTCCTCCTCATTCTTAATTTCTAACTGTCTACCTTCATCAGATTTAACTTCAGAGTTTGTTTCTTCTTCATTCAAGCTTTTTATATCACTCTCTTCTACATATTCTTTCTCACTGTTTGCAGCTTGCATCTCCTCAATCTCATTATCTTCTAAGTCTAAATCTTTCACGTCTTTTACTGTTTTAATGGCCTTCTGGACCTTTCTGCCTTCACAGTATTCCTCATCTTTTTCCCTCCTTTTAAGTACAAATTTTGCAAGATCATTACTATATTCCTCAGTTGAAGATGATGACACAGATATTTGTTTCAAAAAATGAACATTCTTTTTAAATCCTCTCTGCTTTTCACTGTCTCCTTCTCTTCTGATGCATATTCTTCCACATTTATCAGATTTTTCAACAACATCCTTTATTTTGTTTTCATTTTCTATTGCTTCTTCAATTCCTTTCTTTTTAACAGGACAATATTTTTGTGCAATTAATGAATCAGTCTGGGGCTGATCTCTGGATGCAGGAGGAAGTACATTGATTTTTAGGGATTGCTTAGATTTAACAGCTTTTGACTTGTTATAGGAAGAATTTGTTCTTTCAGTCAGAATTTGCTTTTCAGTGGAAAGATCCTCTCTGACAAATTCAGGATTTTCCACATATGCTTTTTCCCTTTTCACTAATCTGCATTTGTCCCTACTGATTTGCTGAATGCTACTTTTCAAAATACCAATGGTTTTTGCATTCTCAGATTTACCTTCCATTGCATTTTTTTTGGCCACTGGCTTCCCCACAAAGGCACTACTTTTTTCAAAGTCTTGTCCTTGTAACTCTGAAAGTGAAGACTGCTTTTGTAAAGAGCCAGGGTCTAATTTTGACCCCTCCTTCATTAAATCAGAATCTTTGGTTTTTAGCCCACCCTTACCATCTCTTTTCAGTTTCACATTTTTATTGTTCTTCTATTCCACATGAGAAGCAGAAAATTAAAAAGAAAGAAGGAAAGCATTAAGGACAAATGACAGCAAAAGAAAAAGGTTACAAAAACATCTCAACAAGAGAAGAAAATTTGTATGAACGAACTAAAAGATAGCATAGAAGGTACAGTATTTCACATTAAATGAATTTACAACTGCACATACTGGAAGAATGTAACATTCTCTTAATGGTAAATGTACTGCTACACCTTTTTCACTATCCAAGTACTCAAAGTGAATGCAGTAAGAACTGTGCAGACAATATCATGCCCCATAAGCTAAAGCGCATGCAATGCATGAAGTTGTGTGGACAAAAGGAAAAAAATGCAGTTCCCTCACACCTTCCTCCACCTTTCCCCTTGGGAAGTCTTTTGATACGCTCACTTTTATGCTCTAATAAATTAGAAAATCTGCTGTCTTTCCACTTCAAATTTTATACTTATTTAACAAATTCTGCAAAATAATTTTAAAATATAAAATTATAATGAAATATACAAAATGCGAAAATGCTGTGATCACTTTAGGAATGAAATAGAAAGGTAATACAAAAGCATTTTAATTTCATAATTAAAATCAGTATTATTGTTCCTTTACATATATTCCATGGTGAATATCTGTAAATAAAATCTTTACTTACATTGTGTCTCAGAAGTCAATGAAAATATTTTAATATCAACAAAACCAGAGATACGTATGTAATCAGCTTAAGTTATGAAGTGTATATGATTGATTTTCACTCCTTAACTGATGAAGTATTATATATTCTCATCTTAGACTATGCTGAATACTTTTATGTGCCTGCACAAGTTTTCTCTGACTTCAGTCAGCTTCTTAGAATTTTAACTTGTGGATATTCAGAAAATTAGCAAGAGAAGGCCTACAAAATTTGCTCAGCTTTTAAAAACTCAAAGCAAAACAATAAAGTACAAGGATAATACAAGAATTACAGATCTTTTATACATTGGTATAAATATACAAGTATATATATAATAAGTTACAGTACCTTTTGTTTTTGGAGTGGTGATAATTTCAAGGACTGGTCACTGGGATTCAATTTCATTGCATGTGTCTGCAAAAAATAAGATCTACATTAAAAAAAATAAATATGACTAATAGGGAAAGCAGCATCAAAGCCCGGTTCTACTAAACAGAGCTTGAGACAAATCTGTACAATCGCATAACTTAACTATTTCACTTCCACTCCCTCACTTACTGCTTATAAAGAGAGGGGTAACCAGCTTAGATGTCAACATCTAAACTGTCTCTAGAGGCTAAAATGTACCTCTCTTATAAGCCACAAGTGCATTTTAGATGCACCTTCTACTCACCGTTAATGGCAGCTAAAAATATAATGCCTTACTCCCCCATCATCACAACCTGCAACATAACATCCAGTTTGATACCACAGCCTTGAAAGAACACTGTTAAAGAAACATTACATAGAATAAATTTTCATTGGAATCCAATCTCACTCTTCTACATAAAGCAAAAGACCAAAAGGCAAGGCAATGTAGAATACGACTAGGCGGGCAAGTAGAGCGAGATTTTGGTCATCTCTTCCCATATACTCCAAACAAGGAAATGTTCTCTGCTGCAGTTTGTTAACTGCTTCCAGTTTAATAACAGTACTGGTTTTCAACACAGCGAGGATAGACAGTTTAGGTTTTGACTCCCAATAATTTGTGTCATCAATATGCTATTAAAGGTTTTTCCTCCTCGTCACATCAATAAGATCTATGTTGCCACAGTTTAGAAAAAATGAAACTACACTGTAACAGGTTATTTCATTCAGGTTCAAGAAGAGCAGTTCTTTTATTCTGTATTTTGACAAGTTTGCCTGACTTTTTTAAAATTTATTCTTTCATTCTGATTAATGTTTTAAAATTGATTCACAATGCATTCAAAACCAAAAAAGGAGAAAAAAAGTCTAGCACATAAGGTGTGCAATAAATTATAAATAAATGTCTCGGTAAACTAATAAAGGCCACGTTGTGCATTATATATAAAGCCAATATTTTTCTTGCAAATGAAAAGAAAGTTTTATAACTTAAATGGTATGCACTGATTGTTAAATTACTAAGTACAAACAAGTACTTATGTTAAGCACAAACAAGTAACAATTCCTGTAAAATGTGCAATTCTTTCAGCATAACTGACAAATACTCTGAGCCAGCACCACAGTGGGTTCCATTGAAGTTAAAAAAAACAAAAAGAAAGACAAAACCCAACATCTTTTCAGTGCAGTGCGTTAAGACCAGGACACGCCCTATCTGCTAAGAGAACAAAAATGTTTTGGAGAGGTGCACAACTGATAAGGTAAACATATTTTTTAAATGAAAGAAATATGTAGGAACATGCGGGGGAATCACAAAATAACCCAAATGTCTGCATTTGGGTTTTCCTTTTAATATGATCCACCTGTACTAAATAAGCTTTTCTTGAAAGAGGAAAGTACAGATTTCTGCTTAATTTCCTGCAATTCTCTCTTGGAAATCCTCAAGAAAATGGAGGTCAGAGATAGAAATCACCATGTGGTATCCAGTGTCATTCTCCTTTTCTTTCTGAGGTAAAGAGGAGGGAGGGGCTGCACTACCTGGGACTGCTTCAATCTCTTATTACAACATCCCTTATTACAACTCTACTTGGAAAATAAAATTAAACTTTAGCATTGAGTAATGATGGTATGAAAAGCATGCTCATTTATCAGTGTGTCAGTACTTCTTGGTGTTACATACAATGTTCTGGGCTAGCCATGAGTTCTGCACTAGAACTTGAAACATAATCTAGCCGCTTTATTCTTTCTCTGCATAAAAATGAATCACAAATTCTTTAGTGGAATATATTACCATATTTAGGATGTCAGTTGTATCTCCAAGGTTTGTGTCATTATTTTCATAATCTGAATCTTCTTCTGCAGAGCGTTCACCAGGTTTATCCTTCTGATGATTCTTTTTCTTTACTTCAAGGTAAAATAGGGGGAAGTAAACAAATACCACAGGAACAAGCAATATGTAACCAGCAGAACACCTCATTCTTGCAAAATAGGATAAGATAGATTCTATTTTACTGACACAGGACTGAAGTCCTGAGATTCCTGATTCCTCCTGCTTAAGACATAGCAGAAACACTTCCACTTTCTTTTCATCAGTATTAACATCAAAGGTAGATCAGCAATGTGGCTTCAGTGCACCGAAGATCTCTGACCAATTTTGCAGGCTTTCAAAGCATAAATATTACACAGGTTAAAGTTTCTTTCGGATAATCTCTTTAATAATAGTGTACCACCTAGACTAAATTAGCTGCAGTCATATTATCTACATTAAACATTATCTGTGTAATGGATGGACAGACAGTGAATTTAAATCCAATGCTGCATCATAAAAACGTACCTACATCATTTTCAGGTTCACCTCAAGTTCATCAGGTATATGACCAATTTCATATGGCACAAAACCTGAGATTCTAGGCCTCAGAAGACGCTAAGGGCAATTTAAATTTCACCACATTGCTTTCTTAGAACCAGAAATGCTAATGGACATGCTGGCAGCTTTATAAATAATAATCTTAATTCTAACTGAATTAATTACTTTCAAATTGGATTTGACTGTCCAATAAGTCTGAGCTAACTTTTACACAGAAGCACTGCATTCTGCACTCTAGCATTGCTCTTCCCGGGAGATCAGACATGCCCAAGAATCCAGATAAAGTCAGAAATGCTCTAGAGAATCTGTGTGCTAAGTCCAGTGCTGTATCAGTATCATTGGTATGCCGACTTTTGCATTAGCCAGGATATTGCAAATCATTATCTTAGATAACAGAGAGTGAAGAATACTTTCGCACTTCTTCGCTTCCAAGTGATGAAGAAAGATGGCATAAGAATTAGTAGACCTTTTTCTTACCCAAGGTCTCTTGTAGGCCCTTCTAGGTTTTTAAGATTGCTCCTAATAAATTCTTCTCTGTAATATTTTTTTTTTTTTGTGAAAATGGAGAAAGTGGTTACTCAACAGTGGTTTTGTGAAGTTCTATTTCTACAGAAGAAACCACAGGTACCATTTAGAAGTTGTTTCTCTTTTACTCAGCCCTCCTTTAAATCTTTAAGCACATTTTCCAAACATGAACAGTGTGAGGCAATGTCTTATATGCATTTCTCAACTTTCATGTCTGTATGCTGCCAGACCCTACTGAGGCAAGACTGAATTTAAACCTTCTTTCAGGTTCAAACTGAGCATTTGTTTATGAATAATGAGAGCCAAACCACATAATTATCAGAAAACAGCTGCAAGATACGGGGACACTTCACCTTTTTTATGGCGTCTGTGCTTCCTAGGTTCAGCTTTAGGAATATCTGTTGCAGAAAACCAGAATGGACTAGTCTTGCTAGTCACAGGTAGTGAAGATTTTAAGCTTTCTCCTAGTGGAGGCAGAGTTTGTGCCATTCGACTAAACTGTTCTGGTGACTTTTCCTGCAGAAGATTAAAAAAAACTCACATTGAGAATAAGAGCAGAAGAATAAAATGTAAGCAACCTTTTAGTATTTTCTAGTTGATGATACAGTGTTGCAACTTTGTATGGGAAACATAAACCAAATTTCTTTGATATTTAAATTATTTACAGTCCTAAAAAGTGGAGAAGTATTATCCAGGCTTTGGCTGGGATACAGTTAATTTTCTCCCTAGTAGCTGGTGCAGTGCTGTGTTTTGGCATTAGTCCTAGAACAATGCTGAAAACACACCTATGTTTTAGTTGTTGCTACTTAGCACTTATCCTGATCAGAGTAAGCACTTTTCAGTTTCTCATGCTCTGTCAGCGAGGAGGGGCACAATAAGCCAGGAGGAAGCATAACATATATATAGTATATATAGTATATAGTGGGGGGATATTTTAGGTCTCTACACAATAACCTCAAGTAGCCTTAAAATACAGACGAAGGAGAAAAAAAACTTTGATTTTTACTTAAAATAACAGCATCTCAAATAATGTTGAGGTATTTAATCCACAACATCAATACAGTTTTACAAAATAAATATGGCTTTGTGGTAGTTTTCAAACAGGTAAGTGCAATGATCCAACTCATGCTGTTCAATGAAATCACACGGAATGTGTAGTGGAGAGAAAGGAGAAGCAACTACAGGGTCTTAGGATCATTTTAAGCTGATTGGAAACTTTCTCCTTTGATACCTTATAAAACCATGAGCTTGTTTAATACATTCAAGGACTCAAAGGGAACAACAAAAAGAGGTTCTTGCTCTTTTTAAATATATTTCTAACAAGCTAGAATTTAAAAAAATACAAAATCAATTTGACTCTTTTTCATATAAATAAACAAGCAAAATCTGAACAATGCCTATCTTCTACCTGCATTGAATTTTGAGACCCGAACAGGTGTTCATTCTTCTTTTCATACATTAAAATTATACACATAATTTAAGGACGTACATTTATCTGCTGGGTATACGCTGTGACTTTAAAAGTGACTTTGTTTCCTAACAGAACTATGGCAACTCTAAACAGCTCTGAATTTACCCTCTCTCGACGTCGCATTCGTGCTGATGTTAGTTGTAAGGTGTTTGTTAGTAGTAAATCTCCACTTATTTTAGAGATTGTAGCAGACAAATAGCTTTCATGTAAATCTTCTAAGAGCACTTCTTCAAATCCTTTAGGTCTTGGAGCAGCAAAAACTAGCATGTGACAACCACCACATGCAACCTACAGCACCAAAAGAATAGTCTGGTTATTTCATTAGCAAGAATCAGTACAGGGACCACATTTTCTTACAATCATCTCCAGGGGTTTAGAGTGTAAGAAAAACATAGGAAAAATAAGAGACATTAAATAGCTTCACATTTAGTTCCAAATGACTTTAGCAAGATAAAAGTACTTAATTATGTTTATTAATGACTAAAGATCTATGTTCACTTCCTACTAAAATACAATATATTTGTATTGAACAGAACTCAAGATAGGTCTATCAAAAATTGACAGAGAAGAAAGCAAAGATATTTCAACTGATTTTCAAGGGATTTGTGATAATTATTTTTATGCAAGTTAAAAGTGGGCAATACTGATAGCTTCAGTGATACAAACCTAGGTATTTTATCCCAAAATCCACAAAAAGTAAAGCAAGTCCTACACCCTCCAACAGACAAAGTATTATCACATAAAGATCAGAGGTTTTGCTTTTAAAAAGTTTAAAACCCTCACTACTTCTGATAAAATGTCCTTTAAGTCCAGTAAACAAACAAAAGTGATCAACAGAAATTTGCCCCAAATTCTGCTCAATCCTGAGTCATGTTTGCATTTCTGATGCTGGCAATTCTGTGACATTTATTTCTTAAAATACATCAAGAAATAGATTAAAATAATGCCCTTAAGAGAAAAGAGTATTTCTGCTTTCTCATCCCATTTGGATTCAAAAAAGCAACTCCTTCAATTTTCCTAAAGTTTAAAAATATCCCACTGTACAAATCATCATTAAAATTAAAAAGTTCACACCCTGGTGTTTTCAGAACAGATATGAGTTTCCCCCTACTGCCAACAATCCCAGAACAATAAATATTTAATTTTATAGGCTGACACAGCTCTATAGACCAGAACACTACCAAATAAACCCCTGAAAAGCAGTCTAAATGTGTAGTCCAAGCCAAATAGATTCTAAACTAAATGAAGAGTGTGGTGAGAAAATATAATTTCTTTTTTATTTAAATGTGTGTTGTCTACTAATTAAATGTTATGGAAATAAATAATTCTATAATGAGATTTCAACCGTCATTAATAATGTTTCATAAAAAGATAAATGTTTGATGTCTGAGAAGCATGAACAGGAGTTTTACCAAAAGGACCGTGAACCTCAAGAAATTATAACACAGAGTGGGATCAAACTGATTTGTAAAATTCTCTTCTCCAAGGCCTAACTTGCCATGTCTTCCATCTCCAAAAGTAAACATGAGGCCATTCTCTGTATGGGGGGGAAAAAAAAAGGGGGTCTTATCAATAACAAAGATTAAAATAAAATTAGGACAAAAGCATCACAAACAAAATATCAGGCCATGTAAGTAAGGAATGTTTTTCTTCCAAAAGCAAACACTGAACAATTATTTTTAGATTTTCAACAGATGAATATGATCAAAAAAAGATACCTATTTTCAGGCAAAGTACTGCCTGAGATGAGAGTTAGTCTAGATAATTTGCAAAAAAAATCCAACAACAAAATGCTAAGACTGAAACTGTACAGATACAATACAGAAAAAAAAAAAAGAATACTTGTTAGCAAGGCATGATAATGAGGTTATAATTCCCCAGGAGATACTGCATACAGAGTTATGCATGGCATGGCTGTGGATCTGGCTTTCTCACCTGTTCACTTGACTTTTTGAGCTAGTAAGTTTGTATGTCTTTTTCTACTGCTCATTTTATAAATAAAACTTTACAGTAGAAGAGAGAGTCACTGGAAGTGCATTTCAGATTTTTTCATTTACGTACCTGCTATTACAGCAGTATGATTTTCCCCACATGTAATGTTACATATTTTATACCTCCTCAAGTGTTTCACAGACTTTGGTACTGAAGTTTCAAAAATAAAGGTACCATGTCCCAGCTGGCCATGTTGTCCAAGTCCAAAAGTATAAACATTTGCTTCTGAAAATGTACAGCCAAAGTTAACAATAAATATGCTGATACATATATTATAACCTGCTTTCTATTACCCAAATGGAAGTCAAATTACATCACCATCAAAAAAGCAATATTTTATTAATTAAAAAAATGTACCAACTAATCAAATACATTTATCAATTAATAATAAAATACAACAAAATAAAAACCAGGACATTAAGTACTAAAATATACACACAAAAGAATCCTGAATGGCTCAATATGCAATATATTTTCTAATATACCTGCAAAACAATCCACTTATCACATGTACACAAAACATTAGCTAATAAAAAATTTTATGGGAGTCTATGTAATGCAATTAATTCAAGACCACAGTGCTTATATATATACGCACTTTCAAGTACAGCAATCTCATCCTAATTTCTGGTTACATACATTTACACTGTCTGACCCTAAATTTAATAGGCTAGACCTCTTTAAACAGATAATAATTTGCATATATAGATTGGAGCAATAACAATAATTTTCAGTATTCTTATCAGCTACCAAATCAGCCCTGCATTAAATACAGAGAACACTATAACTGTGTTATCTTGTGACAGAATAATCACCTTTCCACATTTTGTCTGTTTAATGGACTGTTTGTGCCAGGGAAGAAAAACAACTTCTCCAAAGCAATAAAGATTCTCGCTGTGTGAATCCCTGGCACTGCATCACAACAGGGGAGACTGTGAAGCTTGGAAATCTCGATGAGGTCATGCTTGAAAAGAGAAGTTCAGACACTAAGATTTTTTGGGAAGAGGAGAAGTTTTTCGTAGAACTGTATTTCCTGCCCCCTTTTTTTCCTGCATCTAGGCAACAAGAAAAGCTAGAGAAGTACTACTTACGGTACTTGAAAAATCATTATTAAAACCTGGGAAAAAATTGCGAAGAACAAAAAAAAAATCTACTTCAAGCAAAAAGAACTGAGACCTGGGAGCAATGTATTATTACATTATTGTTATGAACATAGTGCAGAGCATGCTTGCTCCTGCTGCACAGATGCCACCAGGTCAAAAATCTCACCATGTACAAAAAAGCAAGAGATGAATGGCCATCCACAGTGGAACGTATGGAACAACAATTGGCAGAGAATCTGCTTTTTAAGAACATCTTTATGTCAAGGAAACAAAGGCCACTGGAATAGCGAAGTAAGTTTCAGTGCCACAAAAGTAATTTATACTGCGTGACCAAATTCTCAGAGCAGCCAGAGTGGAGAAAAATTGAAACCAAATTATGTTACCATTCCCTCAAACTAATCCTTCAGCACTGTCAGGGAAAGGGAAGCAGAGAACAGACCAGATTCCATATACCATTATACGCTTACTAAACTCTGATTTCAAAGGAACCGTGATGAAATATTGTAACACTAGATATGGAAATATTCCTTCTAGGAAAGAGTTTGCCTTTTCTGCCCCCTTTAAGTTGTTCCATATTAACGCGCCATGAATTCACACCATAAAAAACCCCAGCGGTCTCACACAAAAGCGGCCTTTTTTAGCTAAATGTAACGGTAAAGCTCCCTCTGCTGGACATTTCAGTGCTTTCAGTCCAAGAAAGCAACACCTCAGGATCTTACTAAAACAAGAAGAAATTTTATGTAACGTTTAGACTGGTGCATAAGAATCAAGAAACTACACCTGAAAGACAGGAGCTTCCTTTAAGCAAACCAAAGTCTCATATTCATTTTAGCAAATTACTTTCTCAGGATGGCTGATCCCTTAAATTCTGTTTAGAGCACTGTGTTTGCCTTAAGATTTCTAAGGAAACTGGCCATTTTCAAACTGTACGGCTGTATCTGATTAACATAATTATTTTGAGTGAAGTTGGGGTTTTTTTCCCACATTATCTGTAATCCTAGCTTGAAACAATGCCTTCTGAATTTGTGTTTAGAGTGAGCTGTTCTCAAATGCTAACCTGAAAAGTACAGGAAACTATTTTCTTTTCTCTGTTTCTACTGACAATGAGAATGAGTGAACCCAAAACCAGGTTATAGGGGCACCTAAATTTTGTTCCTCTTGAATTTGCTTATTAGTCAGTTATCAAGGCACAAGAAGACAAAAACTTTGCACGTTTTGTAAATGATTCACCTCTCTGTGAAGAAGTGAGGTCAAACTTCAGTAATCATCTCATTTAGCAGAAATTACATATTTTCTCCAATCTGTCTTTATAAATGCATGAGAATAGAAGTCTATGGCAAAGCAATCTTATAGATTAGGTGATAAAATTACTCTTTTCAGTCTCCCCCTGCCCTGTCTCAGCTGTCCACCTGGCTTTCTGGTGATCCAGCTCAGCTCAGCCAGCCAGGTTTGGGAGGGGTTTGCTGCCTCGACCATTCCATAGGTTCCTATGGAATGGTCAAGGAGGAAGTGCCACAGTGGTACTAGGGGAGAGGAAAGACTTCTGGCCACATCAGCACAAGGGAAGAAGCACTGCCTCCAATGCATCACAAGGAAGGCTCAGCTGTATTAACAGCCTGCAGAAGAAACAGCAGAAGACTCATCTTGGCCTCCAGGCAGGAACTGCTGTCTCCAGAGCATGTGAAGGACCCTTGAAGAACAGAGAAATGGTTCAGAGCTTGTACAGAAGCCAATGGCTTCATAGTTCCAAGTGATCTCCAGCACTTGAGTGCTGGGACTGCTTCTCCTTTACTTCCCACATTTTCTTTTTTGGAAGAACAGAGATATTTCCCTCTAACTGCATATCTTCCACCTTTGCAGGTATCTTCTGAAGTACTTAACAGTTTTTTAATCTCCATGAATCTTTTTTATTCTGCCAAGGGGCTATTCACTCTTACAATAGTTTTAAACAGCTGAAAAATGTTACTGTAAAAATCAGCTGTCAACACAATACTAACCAGAGTTAGTAATTGGATTTGGGGATTTCAGTATAAATAGTATACAGACTTAAGAACAGTTTGAAAAATCTAGATAATCCTACATGGTTTGAACAGGCAGTTCTGTCATGAAAAGGTAGAGCTTTTTCACCCTTTTAACCCTCTTTCAAAAGGGTATCTTGACTTTTTAAAAGACACTGAGAAAGATGAAAAATCCAACATTTTACATACTAACACACAAATGTGCTGTATTGTTATGTCAAATGATCTGTTCCTGAAGGACTGCTTCACTTTTTCGTTTGAAGAGATATCTCTGCTTCCCCTCCTTTCAAAGGATAAAAGGACGTAATATATCCTTTTATAGACAGGCTTATTCCCAGAGGATCTGTCATCATCTGAAAAAACATGGAAGATATTAAGCCCACTCCCAATCATCTGCAGCTTCTTCTCAAATTTCTAGATTCACAAATTATTATTATTACACCTTCTAAAAAGCTTTATTGAACAAGTCTGCAAACTGAGATTGCTGCTCTGTCATATTTCTTTTGAAACTGACAATACCAACAGCTTCCATGTTCAGTAGGAAGCGTTTCCAAGCATTGTGGGAGGTGGATGCACTTTTTTTCAGTCTCTGAGAGAAGTCACATGGGATGAAGATATGATCTTGAACTGGCTGACAGACTGTCATGAAATGAATACTTGTGCAGCTACAGTGAGAAAAAGCTTTTGCACAACAGGATTTTTAACTGTAACTCTGCTTATTCTCTAGAAAAAAACCTGCAAATACTAAAGGCAGAAGGGCAAATAACACTTGTAAGGACGATGTTTTCCAATACCATATTCAACATTTTTAAAACCTTGTATCTTGAGAATGTTTTTTTCCGAATATTTACTCTCAACAGTTTAATTTTTTGTTCTCTTTGAAAAAAGAACGAGTTTCCCATTTTGGAGTCTCAGAAAAAAAAATAAAAATATTTTAATACACACTTTCGACCATTTACTCCGATACTTGCTGAAGAGATTCCAAACGGTAGCTTGATTTAATACGGCAAATGGTCAGTGGTTCTGACCATACAAAATTGACAATAGAATAGATAAGACAGTCAAAAAAAAGAAGCCAAACGAGGTGCTTTGGAATAGACTAACTGTGTATGAGAGTCAGGAAGAAACTTGCCTCATACTCAGTAAGATAACTGCATTATGCTTTCTTCGAATTAGATAAACCCTAAGTGGAACTGATGACAAGAAATGAGCCAACGGTTTCTCCATATGACATTTTCTCCTAACCCATTCCTGTGTTAAATGAGATAGATAAAACAGAGGAATATACAGTATACAGTAGTCAGACACTGTCCTGGGTTCAGCTATAGCAGTCATTTTTCTCCTTCTTAGTAGCTGGTGCAGTGCTGTGGTTTTGACTTTTGGCCTGGGAACAGCGCTGATA
>WYDI02018962.1:0-13834 GCA_009867235.2 Psittacus erithacus | reverse complement strand
GCCTGTTTTCATACGGGAGGTGCTCCAGTCCCCTGATCATCCTCATGGCCCTCCTCTGGACTTGTTCCAACAGTTCCGTGTCCTTTATGTTGAGGACACCAGAACTGCACACAATACTCCAAGTGAGGTCTCACGAGAGCAGAGTAGAGGGCACTCTAATTCTGTGCAGGTGAAAGCCAAAGACATCCTTCAAGTCACAACAGGGAAAGTCAAGCCCCTAATTTGGAAGCACCAGCAGAGTGGACATTGGAAATGCAGACTCACTCACTGGAGAGCTCCCAAGACCTACAAGCGCTGAAATGAAAACATGACATAACAGATCAGTCAATGGTTACTAGTGAATAAGTCAGTGAGCTTCAGAGTTAATCACTGCAGCCATCCGTGAACTCTCACAGAGTATGGACAAACAATCAGCTTTGCCTTTGGGATGATGCTCATTCTATGGTGGGAGGCCCACATGTTCTGATTTCTTCTTGGGAAAAGCCTTGTTATCTGAAGATATGTTAAGAGAAGAAAGATAACTGTTTGGATCAGTGTTAAAATCAGAAAACCAAGAGGGGAAAAGAAGGGAAGGGAAATTGGGAATCTGAATTCTCACAGTGTCATTGACCAGAAAGCTTGATGCGAGCATCCCTACATCAAGGTGTTCCTCACGAAGGGCTGGCTATCACCAACCTTAGCACAGGTTAAAAACCACGCAGTGAGATCCATGGCTCTGGAGGTGTGTGTTCCTGCAGGTCTTCTGGCCCTGCTCATGGCACTGCTCTCATCAAAGTCATCCCTGCAAGAACATGGGGAGATCCTCTAAGAGAGAAGGAGCCTACTGCTGACTCACATGGTGGAAGAGGCTCTGTTTTAACTCTCGTGCTGGTGTCGTACATGTGCTGCTATGGATGAGATTTCCTGTTGAGCATGTTCCTTATGTTCAGACTTCCCTGAGTCTCTCCCCTTGCTTTTCAGTTTGTGTATGGAAACAGTATTTCTGCTCAGTGGTTTTAGAATCTTTTGTCAGCTGTAGCAGAGAATGAAGACTTCTATAGAATCACAGAATAGTCAGGGTTGGAAAGGACCTTAAGATCATCTAGTTCCAACCCCCCTGCCTTGGACAGGGACACCTCACACTAAACCATGCCACCCAAGGCTCTGTCCAACCTGGCCTTGAACACTGCCAGGGATGGAGCATTCACAACTTCCCTGAGCAGCCCATTGCAGTGCCATATTTTATATTTCCAGCTCTATTTTTCTGTATTTCTTTTATAATTTTCTGTTGTTCTTTTTTCTCCCCTTTTCCCTTCCCCTTTTCACAGGTAAATGGAAAGAAAAAAGGGTGAGATGGGTAAAGAACAGCAGGGAAGAACACAGGGGAAAAAAAATGAAGCACGATGTTTTGAGGAATAATCTCAAAATAGGAATGAAAAACCCAGTTTAGAAATGCTTCTGATGGGGAAAGAAACAGTTATTTTGGAGGGGTAATTCTTTATTATTCACAAACCTATTCACAAGAAAAAACAATCAAAACTGATTTTAAAAGAGCTATATAGCTTTCTGTTGCTTTTGAGGTTGGTGGAACTGAATGTCTTTGAAAGTGTTTGCAGATACTTGCTTTCCTGTTTAGTCTGTTTCCTGTCTCTGATTATCTTAATTTGGTGGAATATTCATTCCCAGACTTCCACAAACCAAATGCTCCTCGGAGGGAAAGTTATCAGGAAAAAACCATATGAAACCAGTAAGAAGATGCCTGGTATCTCGAGTCAGATTTTGGTGCAAGAGCAAGCTGGGGGTCAAGACTTTGCTCTGAGCTCCGGGGTGGGTGGTGGTGGATGCAGTTGCTTGTCGATGGCGTAGTTCCTTATTTAGACAGAGGTGATTCCCACGAGCTCTGGCCATAGTGTAGGGATCGTCAGGTCTGTCCATGAGGCTGGAAAGCAGAAAAGAGTCTTATTAAATCGGGATTATGGCCCCATCATGCCCTGTCAGTCTCTTTAATTAACCTGGTCTACTCCAAAAGCAGATGTGTGGATGTGGCTGGCTGTTTTCCCGGTGTCTTCTGCTAGGCTGTGCCTTGCTGGTGCCAAGGGGAGGAACTGAAATGCAGCTCCTTCTAAAATGCAAACATCAGCAAAGCTTGGGCAATGGGCTCCATGAGCAACCACAGCAGGGCTGTACCTTCACAGCACTTGTGGATTTCAAAGCCCCAGGTGCCTCTGTCAGCCCCTTGTACCATCAGAGACATTGTCTGCCCCTCAGACAACCTGCTCCTGAGGTCAGACCAGGCTCAGCCTGGTTCCTCAAGGAAATGTGCTCAGAGCCCATGCTTCCATGCTGCCCTGCCACCCATGAGCCTGTGGGATGGATGGCTTGGACTGTGGGGACAGGGGGCACAGCCACAACCTGTCCTAGTGCAGAGGATGGCTCCTGCCTCTCTGAGAGGTTCTTGGAGAGAGGAGGGGGACAATGAGGGGGACACTGAGGGAACCTGTGTAAACCATGGGGACAATGACAGCACATCTGTGAGGCATGGGGTCACTGAAGGGGACACTGATGGGACATGTGCAAACCGTGGGGACACTGCAGGGGACACTGAGATGAGTGGGCTGTGGAGATGCTGATACGGGGCCGCGTCTGTGAACCAAGGAGACACTGAAGGGATGTGTGTGAACCATGAGGAGACTGAGGGGACATTTATGATCTGTGAGGACATTAAGGAGACATGTGCGAGCTATGGGGAAGCTGCATGGGACACTGAGAAGAGACCTGTGGGCTCTGGGGACACTGACAGAGACATCTGTGAACCATGGGGACACTGAGGGGACCTGTGTGACCTGTGGTGCCACTGAAGCGGCCACTGATACGGATGTGTGCAAACCATGGGGACACAGAGGGGACATGTGTGAGCTGTGGGGACACTGATGGGGATGTGCGTGAACGATGAGGACACCAAGGGGACATGTATGCTCGATCCATGGTGATGCTGATGGAGACACTGAGAAGGCTCCTGAGCAGACATATATGAGCTGTGGGGACACTGAAGGGGACACTGAAGGGGACACTGATGGGGATGTATGTGAACCATGGGGACACCAAAGGGACATGTGTGACCTGTGGGGACACTGCAGGGGACACTGACGGGGATGCGTGTGAAGGATGGGGACACCGAGGGGACATGTGTGCTCGATCCATGGTGACGCTGATGGGGACACTGAGCAGTCCCCGGAGCGGCCATGTGCGACCGCGGGGTGACACCTACGGGGTCACGCGTGACACGGCGACACGCGCGAGGCGCGCGGGCGGCGCCTCAGGGCGGGGCGGGGCGGGGCGTGGCGTGGCGCGGCGCGCTCGGCGGGCAGGGGCGGGGCCTGCCGGCAGGGGCAGCGCTGTCAGTCTCGGCGCTGCCGCTCGGCAGCATGGAGGCAGCGCGGGACGGGAAGGCGGGCAGCGGCCCCAATGGCCATGCCGAGGGCCCGGCGGCGGAGCGCGGCGCGGAGCGCCTGGGGCGCTGCCGCGGCTTCCTGCGGCGCAACGCGCTGGTGCTGCTCACCGTGTCCGGCGTGGCGGCCGGCGTGGCGCTGGGGACCGCGGTGCGCGGAGCGGGGCTGAGCCCGGCGCAGGTGGCCTACCTGGCTTTCCCCGGGGAGCTGCTGCTGCGGATGCTGCGCATGGTGATCCTGCCGCTGGTGGTCTGCAGCCTGGTGTCGGGAGCCGCCAGCCTGGACACCCGCTCGCTCGGCCGCCTGGGGGGCATCGCCATCGCTTACTTCCTAGGGACCACGCTGCTGGCGTCTGGCCTCGCCGTCGCGCTCGGCTTCATCATCCGTCCCGGCGCCGGCGCCGCCGGCCTTAACGCCCCCAGCCTGACGGACGCCGTGCCCACCAGCAAGGAGACGGTGGACTCCTTTCTCGACCTCATCAGGTGAGGCCGCCCCGCTCCCCTTCCCCCTCTTTCCCGCCTTCCCCGCCGGAGGATGATGACAGACCCGGCGGTATTGCACGCTGCAGCCGCAGAACACCTCCCGTTCCCCCTCCTCCTCCCCCTCCTCCTCTCCCTCCTCCGCCTGGCTTTTCCAGAGTCACCGCTTGATGCCTCGGTACCCGGTCAAGGTTTAGGGCTGTGTAATGCTGAACCTCTCCCTCCTTTATGCTTAATTGTGGCTCGAGGATGCGCCGGGGCTTGCTCGGAGATCTGGGTGCCTGGGCCCGTCTTTAGTTCCGCCTGGAGGGAGAGCTGCTCCTGGGTGCTCGCTGCAGGGCATGGCTCGCTTGGCACCTTCCCCTGTCCCGTTGCCTGGCGTTGCCCATGTCCCGCAGGCAGGGCAGGGTAGCTCTCCACATCCCTCTTTCTTTTATTCCCCCGTCCTTCACTTAGTCTTCATACACAAATCACAGGACGGTTTGGGTTGGAAAGGACCTTAAAGCTCATCCAGTTCCACCAGGGACACCTTCTGCTTAACCAGACTGCTCCAAGCCCTGTCCAACCTGGCCATCCAAGGATGAGGCATGCCATTATGCCAACCTGCCTCTTATAGCATCGTCTCCATAGGTGCGGGCATGGAAATGCAGCCCCATATTTCCATCTAGGACATACCCAAACATAGTCTGGTATAAGGGCATGATGTTAGTGAGCTTCATCCCACCTCTGCACCTTGTAAAAAATCACCACCTGGAAGCAAGGCTTCCACTTCAACCAGATTGCAGGCTTGGTTTGTTCTTAGTGCTCCTTGCGAAATTGCAGACTACACCATTGTTTTCTCTCAGAGCTGAGTTCTGTCCAGCTCTTTAAATAAGAGAGGAACACTTACATAAATGAGGCAAACATCCAGCCAGCTTTTTCAGTGTCGGACTTCCAACTGCAGTCTCTTGTGCTTTGATGAATCTTGGTGCAGAGCCCCAGATGTGAACAGCTGATGTGTTTTTGTTATCCCATGTCTGGCTCTGCTGCTTGTTCACATCCAAGTGGTGTTGAGCAGTCATGGAAAAGAGTATTACAGGCGCCTGAGAAAAGTGGTGGAATAAAGGAAAACCGGGTCTCTCCCAGCGAGTGTAGCTGAGGGGGTGATGGGAAGTGATAGCCATCAATAGAGAGCATGGAGGTTTGCTGAAACATTGGAAGATGAACAGCTTTGGAGGTAGTATGTGTTGTTACGAAGATGCAGAGGAGTGAGGGAGGTGACCTGCATACGAGCAAAGTGGCTGAACAGCTGTGCTTAGCAAATATCTTGGTAATTACAAAGCTGTAACCCAAACTGTGCTTACAAATCCATGGTAACACTCTTTTCTTTCCCAGAGAGAAGTATATTCCCTTTGCATAGAAAGCAAGCTCTGCTTTGTCCCATTGGCAACCACATGCTTCATGTCCTCAGCTCACCTCTTGTTCCTGACAGAGCACGCTGAGAAGTATAACAGGGCAGTGGGAGTAGGTGGGCTGGCAGTGGAGGTGACTTGGCGTTGAATGGAAATACAGGGAGGTAAAGGAAGATTAAAACCAGGAAGGAATCAGCATAACCGGGATAGTTGGGAAGACAACTGCAGCAGCGACTGCCTCAGGCGCATCCTGGCGTGGCTGCTGTAGCTGGTGTTTCAGTCCTTTGTTGCCACACAGCGCAGAGTAGGATGTAGCTGAGAAACGGGGCAGGGATGCTCCAGTGAGCTTCAGGCTGTGGGTAACATCTGTGGAGTTGGGAGCAGAAAGCTGCATCTTGCGCTGGTCCTGAATGCAGGTGGAGAGTTCATTGTGAAGGGGTTATAATGGTGGTGGGATTGAGTCCTTAACTCCAAAGTAATTCTCATAATGCTGAAACTTGGGTTAAGCATGTGGGTTGCAGAGGGGTTTCCTTCTGGGAAATGAAGGGGCAGGGGCTTTCCCCCAGTGCATGTACAGTGGACTGTGAATTCAGCTTTTCCTTGAGGCCCCAGGAAAGAGCTGTTGCAGCCACATTGTTGGGCAGTCCAAGTGTCACAGCAGCAACAGCGAAATCCAGTCCAGAAAAGATGTGTTTGGACACAACCATCACTAAAAGTTTGAGTCTTAGCACAAATCCCCAACAGTGAGTGATGTGATTTTCTAGAAATAATATCTTTCTCCCTCTGCCTTTTAATTTATTATTAGTTTTTTTAAACTATTCTTGAAAATGTGAGTGTTCTGGTTTGAGCACTGATCTCTGCCCCTGCTGGGGTGGAAGGTACCAGAGTAACCTCGTCTTCACTTAACCCTTGAGCCTATTGGGCCTGTGGGGCTGAAACCTTTTCTTTCAGTGCGAGTGGGTCATACAGCATCCCACTCTTTGCTCTTCCTTTTCTCTCTTTTGGTCACGAAACCAGAAGGGCAAGAAAACTTTGGTTTCAGTTGTGTCGCAAGAGTGGCTCTGTCCTTCAAAGCTTCACTGCTCAGTTTCAGATAACGAGTGAAAATGAGTCGCAAATGGGTAAACTGAGTCCCTCTACAGCACTGAAAGCAGGTGTAGAATGTGGACCAAGTTGGAAAGAGCAGAGGCAATCACAGCTCTGAGTCATGGCTCCTTCAGAGATGACGCAGGGTGTCCTTTCCCAGGATGCAGATCTCTTCTGCTTTTGGGAAGTGTGTTAGTTAATGACCCAAGACATTGGTTTCCGTTGTCATAGCAATGTCTGGAGGCCAGCTTAATTCTTGATTGCGGTTTTCCGGTTTTCCAGTTTTCCGTTTCCATGTCTAAATCTTCCACATAAACATGCACATACCCATGCAGACATGACCTCTGGAAAAGACGTTTGTCTTGTGCTTTGATAGCAAATGAATGGTTGCTCACTGGTGAACTGAAAAGCTGTCTCTGTTTTGTTTTGTCCATTGACCATAACCTCTGGGTCTAATTTGTCTGATGGAGCACCTTCCTAGTTTCCTTTCCGCCAAGTGCGGGAGGCAAGCCTTGAGTATGTCTGGCCACTAAGCCCTGGGACTTGGGGTAGGGACAGTAGAGCTGTCCTGGAGGTGCCTTTGTGCCCCACAGCAGGGGTGGTGATGGCCCATCTCAGCTCGGGTCTGTCATGTGGGCAGATCTTGGAGCTCCTTAAAAGATGAGCATGGCCCAAGGCAAGGCGAGGCGAGGCTGCAGCTTAGTGATCATGGAAGGGATCCAGCAATTCAGAGGTGCTTCCATGAGGATAGTGGCTTAAAAAAGCCAAAATCAACAACAAAAGAAGTGTGGTGTGCTCTGAACCCAAGGGGGGACCTTTTATTTCCTTAACTCTGTCCCATGTCAGTGAAGAAGGCCAGGCTCTGGAGCACTCTTGCTCCACAGGGTCTTAACTGAAGATAGGTCTCATGAGCATCTCCAGAGCATCTGGCATGAAGAGCATGTACCGAACAGGCAAGTGCTGAGTGCCAGCAGAACATGAGGACAATGAAAGGAAACTGGGTTTGTCCCTTACTCGTTTGTTTGGTGGAGAAGGCAAAGCAATGGAGAATAAAGAGTGCTTGCCACCTTGGTTATGAAGTGGATAGCAGGTGGAGGAAGATGCTAGCTGTGATACCATGGGATTTGGGGCTCAGCATCCACTTGGGTAGGTGACAGCTTGGCTCTGATCATGTCAGATGTCTAACCAGAGAGAAGCAGGTGAGGAGGAGAGAGGTGGTGACAAGGAGGTGCCTCCAGCCACCAGCTAACACAGCCTGTATAGTTTGTTGGAAAGCAGTTGAAAACCAGCAGGGTCAAGTGTCGTGCAAGAATCTATTGATTTGTTACTGCTTTTGACGGGCAATTGTCAAGACTGCATGTTTTGATGAGGTCAGAGGTTTGGTTTAGCTCTGATTTTGTATTTGCTGATACAACAAAATGAAGCAGTTTCACAGAAACCTATTGATCCTGTCAAAATTTCCAGCAGTGGGTGATCCTGGCGATTCATTCCGGTGAGGTCAATGTTTTCCTGCAATTTTGTACAAAAGACTTAAGTAGAAAATCTCAGTCATCAAAAAGGAACAAACTATTTTATAATATATTTTTTAGTGGCTTTTTTTGCCCAATGTTGGGATGAAAACATGTTTTGGAATTGTGGGACTGCCTTTGGGAAGGGAATCCTGTTTCTAATCCAGCCCTTGTAATAGTCTAGGGAGGGAAGGAGGTGCTAGCATAATCTGCTTTTTATAGAAAGGGTACAGAGAGGTTCAGGTGTCTGCCCTGAGCAGGATCAGGGTTCCTCAGCCTGCCAGGCAAGTCTGCAAAAGCAGTTTATATTTTATTGCTCCTCACTGCCCATTCTGTCTCTCTGCCAGCATTCACCAGCGGTGCTGCCAAAGGGAATACCCACAGCACCATCAGCGAGCCCATGCATTGGCTCCGTGCGCCTTTGGAGCGGGAGGGAAGGCAGGATGAGCTTGAGTGCAAGGAGAAGTATTGGTCATGTTCTTCTGTCCGCGCTGCAAAGCAGGTGTCCAGGATGGACCATGGTGTCCAGAGCACTCAGGCACCAGTCGCTCCGGTAGCACTTGTTTCTCATAGCCTTGGTCCTCCTGGTGAGTCACTCAAAATCAGCAACTATGAAGGCTCTGGAATCCCTATGTGGAAAGAGAGCAAAGCTTGAGGAAAGGAGGGGGAGGTGCCACCTTTGTGGTGATAAATGGAGCAAGAAGTGGCTGGGGAACAGCTGCAGTGACACCACAGCATGTCCCCGAGATAGGCTCACCCCTGGGTTTCATAGCTGGATCTTGACTTTGGGTACCCTCAGAAAAAAGGCAAGTAGTAAATGTACCTATCCACTTTGTGTCATTTTCTGAGCCTGGATCCTCTCTTGAAGTATAGGGGTTCCTGACTGGGTTTTCTAGGAAGAGCTCAGCTTTCTCATTCATGTGCCAGCACTGTCTGGTGGGGTTTCTTTAATGAGCCTCTGAATGTTTCTGCCCTTTCCTTTTGTTCTTTATATCCCTTGCCTTTTACTACTGACTCCCCCTAGTTATGTTTTATTTTACAAGCGACAAAGACACAGACTGCGCCATTAAGGCAAAAAAGGATTAAATGATCTGCTCAAAGCAAATACATTTTCATGTTTCTCTGTGTTAAAGCAGAAGCACACACTCATAAAGATGTATCTGTGCAGGACATGCATCGTGCACTCACGTACATATGAAACAGCAGATGAGAAGGATTGGTGTGTGATACTTGGGACAGAAAAAAACCTGAAGGTGCTGGAGCAATCCAAGCTGGGCTCTGGCAGGTTGCCACTGATGGCAATGAAGTTGCTGTCAGTGGGCTCCTACCATTGAAAACACTTCATTGAGAAAGAAACAGGAGATAACGCAACAGAGAGCTCTTTCTAGGCTTCCTTACAAAAGTGTGTTCTCCAGCAGCAAGGGGTTTGGCCTCAGAAATGGAACGTTTTTGTGAGAAGCAATGCAAGAGGAATGCGTAGTATTTTAGGGTTTTGTTCTGCTTGCCTGGATTTCCCTTCATGCTTTTGCTGCCAGACCAAAGTTGTTTGCAGAGCTCCAGCAAAAGAATCGCTTAGAAACAGTTATTAATAATAATCCTTTACACATGCAATGAAGGAATTCCTGTGCCGTCCTTATCCCAGTGGTGGGAAGCTACAGGGTAAAGAAGAGAGGAATTTGACCATAATAGCAAAATTGAGAAGGAGGGGACCTAAAGCCCCTTTTTGCTTCCGTTAGATCTTGAGGTTTCCTTAGGCATCTGGAATTCGCAGCAGTGGGTGTTACAGCAAAAATACTGTGAGACTTCCCTGCTAAATTCGGGGAATGATGGTCCTTTTTTGGCTGGTAGGAAAAGCTTTTTACTGGGGAAAAGGAAAAAGCTGCATTTATCCAGCTGTGCATGGGGAGATGGCGTGATGAGCACAACATTCAAGCAGAAAGTATTCAGACCCCGAAACTCCCGCCGCTTTCTGGTTCCTATTGTAAGAGGATGTGAGATGGGTGCTTTCTCACACTGTGTTGCGCAGGTGCATGAAGGTTTCCTGGCTCAGCCCGGCTGCCATTTGAGCCCCAGGATGCAGATGTCATCCTTGACAGCTCTCTGATGGGTTTGATTTTGGTTGAGAGGGGGCTTTCTGTATAACTCACAACAGGCAGAGAGAGATTTTCCTGCCTGGTGCTTGGCGAGTGGGGTACAGTCTTTCTGTACCACCTACTTTGCCTTTCTACCACAAAGGTAGTTGGGTCCATAGGTGGTTAATCCATCCCTGTCCATGGAGGTGGTCCTGGCAGCAGTGGATCACTGGGGTGCATGCAGCCCATCTGTCCCTCTGCTATAACGTCATGGGTCACTGGCTCGTCTTATTCTTTCCACGTACAGCAAGTTTTGTCTGTTTGTGTCACAGGGCCAAGGCTGCCTGATCCCAGACTCCTGTGCCGGGCTCCTTATCACCCAGACTCAGGGTTTCCCCAGTGGTGTGCTCTCGAGATAGCCCACGTCTGCTTCAGAAAGGTGATTGTGTTCTGTGGCCCATAGCATGCGTGGCAGCAGCAGGAATGGGGCCATTACAAGCAGCAGCAATAGTCAGCAGTCCAGTGGTACAGCCATGGTGATTTTCCTAAACTCCATGTTCACATCTGGTACGGGCTTTCAAAGCAAAAAACCCCTTTCTCAACATTTGCAAAACCAGCTGGCAGACACCCACATTTAATTTGCATGCCCAATTACCCAGCTCATCAGCTTTCCTGTGTGCCGGTTCACCCGAACAGGAGGGATGTTCACACTTCCCCATGCTTGGGCTGCTTGGGCTTGGGGACACAGTGGATGACGAATGCCAGCTCGCAGGGACAGAGCTGGGTCTGGGTTTCTGCAGCGGGTGAACTTTGCCTCGCTGTGCATGACGAGCAGTGCCTGCAGGCCAGAGCACATGATGAGCCCAGGCAGGTCACCAGCCCGCTTTTGCCTCTCCCTGCAGCATGCAGCATCCTGACCCATTGTTCTTTTTAGGCGCCGTTGGGGTGTTGTGCATGAATCTGTCTTAAGGTGAAATCCTGTGGGCTGACCCGCCTGTAATTAAAGCTTAGTTTAATTTGCATGCTGACTGATCTTAGGTGAGCAATGAGTGTAGTGTGTGCAGAACTCGTGCCTCTGAGATAAGCCATTTATTTGTTGGTTGCTTTTTATGAGCTGACTCATTTTGTTCTCTAACTCCAGGATTTGAAGCAGAGAGGAACAAGTCATTACTTTATGTATTGCTGGGACTTTGCAGTCAGGTGTACCTAGAAGCTGGGTTGAACAAAACACACAGCTCCCTCTGAGCTGCTGAGCAAAGATCCGTATTTTTCACTTGCTGGATTGTCAGAAAGGCTCTTTGCTGTCCTCAGAGCTGAGTCCTGCGACCGGTGCTCCAGGGATAAAGAGTAGTGAGTGCTATATGCTTGTATTTGAATAGCTTTAGTGCTATTCACACTTGAAGCAAGAATCTGCCCCTTGTCTTGGCGGAGCAGGGCTGTTGGCATCACTCAAGTATGTGCATTAAGTATATGCTTGGAGTTAAGATTGTGTTTAATTACTGAGGCCCATGCCTGACAGACTGTGTAAATTACGGAGGGTTTGGTTTCTTGGCCACATTCAAACATTGGAGAACCATATTATTTAGGCTTTAGGATTGCTTCCTTTGGCTTTGTTTTGTCAGGATGGAAAAGCTGATGTAAAGAAAAAAAAAAAGCAATTTGATCTCTGGTTGTGTTTCAGTCTTTTTTCATCTCTTTGCTTCTTCAAAATCCAGTCAATTCTTTCTTCTTATAAAGCAATCGTCCTACTGTGAAAAGTAGAGGGAAAAAAATACCCTCATTATCCCAATGGCATGTTTTCCTTCTTTTGGTCAGAACTGTGCGCTGAGCTGGGCCCTTTTCTGTATGTGATATTTTACTGCTGATAAAAGTAAGTTTGCTTTTACTTTACACGAGGTTTTTATCTACCAGATGGCTCCAGCTGTGCAAGAACTGATGCATGTTAGCGGCTCTGTTGCTCTTACGTGACCAGTTCTTAGTGTCTTTGCAGCGTTAGAGCTCACTCTCTCATGTTCAGACAGACAGCTATCTCCCCAAATTTTAATGGGAAAAAGTTGCTGTTTCTTTCATGCTCAGTGGAACGTAGGCCCCAGAAGCCAAGTTACTCTTACTGCAATTTGGCTGTTGCAACTGCCTCCCAATACACTTGCAATGCAGCAGATTGAGGCTGAGGTAGTTCACAGTTGCTTGATGGGCCAGTGACCCATGACATTATAGCAGAGGGACAGATGGGCTGCATGCACCCCAGTGATCCACGGTTCATCGCTTGCTTGATGAAGGTCCATGTACTTTACCTTGCTGTCAAGGCTGTGGGAAAACCCTCACTGTATGGCAGGATAATGGAGCTATGCCATGAAGAAGACCCAAGGCCTTATCTGTGCCGTATCTTAATCTCCATCTTGCTTTCGAAGATTGGACTCTGCTGCTCTGTTCCTTGCTGCAGTTTGGATTTGCACTTTCCATGTCATTCATGGGCTGATCACATCTGAAAGCCTGGTTTAATATTGGGGTTGTCAGAGTAACTATGGCAAAAACTAGGGGGAGGTTGGCAGGGCACAGCCTGCAGGTAGCTGCAGCTTCCTTGGAGCAGCACAAAGAGCAAAGGATGGGAAGAAGCTACCCAAATGTTCTTTGCCACAGTTTACTGCTCTGGGTAATGTCTTTTGCTTCCATGAGTTCTCATGCCTCCTTGATGCATTTGGCTGGGAGTATATTCAGTCCATACCCCTAACCTTCCTGCCCTCCCCAGCAGGGTCCTGCTGTGACCCCAGAGATCAGCTTTTATTCCTATTTGCCTTTTGACACAGCAAAAAAAGGCTGCCATTTGGGCTAAGGGAGCACAAGCTCTTTGGCTCATATAAGAGAAGAAAGGAAGCATAGCATTAAACCAGCTATAAAATACAGCAAGAAGCAACCTTTTTCTTACATGGTCCAGTTAACCATTTTTCATGTCCTTGTTGCTTCGCAGATGCACGTAACACTGGAGGCCCAGTGGAAGCGTACATCACTTTGCATGCTGTCTTCTCCACACAAACCTGATGCTCAATTTGCATTTCTCTATGAAGACATCACCAAATGCAGGTGTTGCAGCTTTCCATATGAGCTGCCCCTACTTTCATCTGTTCTGTTTAAGCACTTGCAGAAAACTGTGGCCCATGACATTTTTCTGCTCTACCGCAGTGCTCAGGGAAGCTGACCTTGTTGTATTGAAGTGTTAAGCTGTTCTCCTAAGTGGATTTTGCTAACCGGATTGTCCTTCGTGTTGATACTGTGAGCAAAGTGTAATCATGAGTAATGTTAAAAGTCTGCCTGACCCTGGAGCTGTTGCTGCAGCTGGTGTGGCTAAGCCAGCTGCCGTAACCCCTGGCTAATGTATAACTAGCATTGTGCCTGATTGCCTCTGGTGTCTCTACCCACATGGTTAGGTGTGGAGACAGGCAGGGTCCTTTGTGTATGAGCAAAAGAGGATGGCATTCACACCTCCGGAGATGTAGCAAGACATCTGCCCTGTGCTGCCACAATATCTTACATAGTGTGTATTCTCACTGATGCCAATACGCTTGCCTTTGCAAAAGGAACTTGGTTTCTGATGGTAAAATCCTGTGGTCTGTTTGTTGTAGAAGTTCTACAAGAAATATTTCATTCTCTTGTTTGTATTTTACAGAAACCTGTTCCCTGCAAATCTTGTTGCTGCAGCTTTCCAAACGGTAAGATACGTGTGGCCTTCGGACATGAGCTACAGAGCACAAACAGACAAAGGGACTCCTCTTTTGTAGAAAAGGACTAGAATCACAGAATCACAGAATAGTTAGGGTTGGAAAGGACCTTAAGATCATCAAGTTCCAACCCCCCTGCCATGGGCAGGGACAC
>WYDI02018961.1:0-10394 GCA_009867235.2 Psittacus erithacus | reverse complement strand
AGGACAGGTTGTGGGGGGAAAACAAGCAGGCTACATGCTTTGTCTAATTTACGACTAAGCTTAAACCACAACACAGAACAGAGGTGTCCTTACAGTAGCATAGAGTATGAGAAAATGTCTTATTTGGAAGAAATTCAAAGCAATTTTGTGGTCACTGCATCAGAAAAAAAAAACAATCCCACATTAATAAGCTCATGCTTGAAATCACTGTTGTTCACCAGTAATGTCAGTCATCACAGCCAGTGAATGTATGAGTCTTCAACACTTTGGTCTGACATGATGTCAAGCAGACTGAGCAAAATCAGTTGCTGTTCCAGAATTGAAGATAATGCAGTTTGCAACCTGAAAATGGGGCTGCTTCTTAAATTTAGAGGTGAAAATAAAGCGATTAAAAAAAAAAAAAAAAGGTGGGTTTTTTGTTTTTTTTTTGTTTTTTGTTTTTTTTTACTTAGAAGCTGAAAAAACTCCTGAGAAAATGTCATATTCAGCACTTTTCTGACACATATTGTAAGAGGTGACAACCTCAACAGCTGTAGGTGGAATGTAATTAGGCTTTATTATCCCCATTTTACAGATGGCAATCTGAGACATATAGCAATCAAAACCTTCACTATACAAAGAGATTATAACACAGAGTCCCATTTTCTGGGATAAAAGAACTTCCAGTAACTTCAATAAGCATTATTTGTTTCTCACAGTGAAAAAAACCAAAAGTGTCCTCAGACCTGCACTAAATGCTCCAGTAGTTTATACGGCCATTCAGGCAAGTCTTCTTTAATTTATCAGCTACAACCAAACTAGACTGTTAAAAACACTTTAGACAGGTTTTATGTGTTACAGCGTAAATGAGGTGATCAATAGGGGTTCCCTCTGGGGCCTGGACATACCACAGAGCTAAATTCTTAAGGAGTGAGTAATTGCAAGCTCTTTTCTGTCTGGCAGATCTAGGTGTGAGAAAAGGCAACTGAAGTACTTTGTGATTCAGATAGTATGGGCAAATGTGCTGCGTAACCTTAATAAGCCAATTAAGAAAGCCTCTGAAAAGGGGTGGCAGGGCGTGGGGGTGGTGTCTAGCTGTATTTTTAAGGAAATAGAGTTGACAGTGGAATGATAGTAAAGCCTAAATAGAAAACATGCTGAAATTGTACTAGTCATTTATATACAGTAGGATTCTGTTTTGAGTAGAGTTTACTTGTTTGCTTTGTTATTTTTTTAAAGTCTTAAATCCATTTTTAGTTTTAGATGATGCAGTTGTGTCTATTAATGCCTACCTGTAGCATTTTGAACACAGAAGGGGAAGCAAGAATATTTGAAGGAGGTACTTTTTCTGCACTTTCACTACTTTAAAGTTGCGTGCAAAACCGTTTATGTTCTTTAGTGTCTTTATAAGAAGAAGATTAAAAAAAAAAAGATAAGGCTGGTATATGGAAAAGGCCTTTTTCTGGGAAGCTTCAGAAGATACAAAGTATTGGAGATATTGCTCATAAGTTTATTTTGACATTTTGACATTCGATTTCTCTAGGTTTTGAATAGGTTTTGGTTGATGATTTTTGTTTTTCAAAGAAAACGTTTCCCAGTGGATTCGACAAAATTTTGTGGGCAGACAGTTTGTGTTTGGGCCTGAGCTGTCATCAAAAAATGTTTCATCTGTTAAAAAACACACTTAAAGCTCTCTAGTAAACATATGCTTTTGTAGTTCCTTTCTAAAGTTACACAGTCTCCATAAATAGTATGTCCTATACAAATAAAACATAATAATAGGATCATTGCTGAAGTGCAGTTAGGCAGAATGAAGATACTGTGCAACAATGCGCAGCAGCACGGTTACTGTTGGCGAGAATTCACAGTAGTCTCAGCATAGCTACTTGCAATGAAATCTGGCACACATGCTGCTGACCTTCTGTTTTGTAGAAGCCGTACTATGAAGAGCACTTGAAGATGATATTAGCACTTCTTTCTTCTTATTGTTGCCAAAAAAAAAAACAAACCACAAACTGAAGTCTTCTTATTCATAGCATAAAATGCTCAACACAAGCCAAAGCACGCTTCTGGCTGCAGCAAGTATTGTGTTCTGCTTATCTTAGTAGCGTATCAGTCATAGTAGTGTATCAGTTCAGCAAAGTGACCCTTTTAAGATTCTCACTGCCTCACAAACCTTGCAAACTAATAACAGCTACTTCACACCCTGGCTTCTGTCTGGTCAAATGCAAATCCCTCTCTTTAGACAAGACCAAAGAAGAAAATTAGACTTACTAAGAGCAGATAAACTAAAGATTTTATTTTATTTTTTTTTTTTTACCAGAATATTATTCTTTTGCTGGCACAAACTCTTCCAGGCAGACAAGTTCATACACTCTCCCTATTACCATGGCCCATTTTCTTTGTCTTGTGCCCTTTTCTGTGGAAGAAAAGAAAACCCTTTTCTTCCACAGATATTCTTGCAGTAACACTCAGTCACAACACATAAAGGGAATAAATACTCCGTTACCATAGAATCATGCTTAAGAAAGTTTTGAGAAGGTGAGCAGTGTTTAATATCACTCCTATTCATGTCTTCTACAGTTACCTAATGATGGCTGGTTGCCTTGTAGTCACACTCAAATCACTTTAGGTCACTTAAACAAATAAACACTTTATTTACCGTTTATTTACCATTATTCATCAAATTTGATTAAATTCACACTCATCCACAACATTTTCTAAATCTATAGGCAGCACTTATGAAGAAAAGCATTTAATATTCTGTTTAAAGATCATATCTAAAAATTTCTTTCCCTACTAAATCTAGTTGAACCTCCACTAGGTATTTAATTAAATTATATTCATTCCACTTTTCTTGCACCTTGACTAATAAGACTGCATGTGTACAGAGGCAGACTTGTTCAGTTTCTATGATAAAGGTTTAGGAGTGTTCCTATCATTTGGGCATTTGCAAGCAGGAGGTATAATCCACTAAATCCAAAGGGTTTCTTCTTTTGCTCCCAGAGTTCAGCGCTCCCTCCTTTTTCTTAATTCATCTTCATATCTTTCCAGTGTCATGTTGGCCCTTGTCTAACTATCAAACCGAAAATTTGGGGCTGACATGGCCCCTATGGGCAAGCAAATTTACATGACAAGTTTTCCTTCAGGCTCAACATCCCACTCAGTGTTGTGATGAATGTCAAATCTGAGCTGGTTTTGGCTATTTTGGGTTCTCTCATGAAAATTTCAGGTGATAGCAAAAATATGTCCTCTCTCATCCATACTGATTGTTCCTTAAACTGGCATTTGTTCTCTGAAAGACCGTTGCCCTGTATGCTATAGTTAGGAAAAAAAAATTCTAAAATCCTCTTCTCCTCTATCCAACCTATGCCTGCATATAATTTCTTCTTCCATCATACAAAAAAAACCCAGCTTTGTTTAATTCTGTGTTTTGTGTTTTCTTATAGTCATTCATATGTGAATTATCTTATTTTGCATACTACTAGTTGATTTTAAATTTCAAAATTGTTAGTAAATTCCTATATAAAAATATATGTTTATAATACAATGTTAGTTATACCTTTTCTCTATATGAGTATTATTGTAAATTCATCAATGACAGCACCAATTAGAATCAGAGCTACAGAAACTAGTGCTACCTTGGACAGAAGGTGTAAATTGGAAATGGAAAATACAGGTTAGTAAAGGAGTTATTGAGGGATGCTAAAGCTTCCAGCAGCTGTTGTGATCATAATGGAAGTTTATCTCATTTTAATTTAATTTTGAATTTCAAACCTTTTTCTTTCTGGACTTTTTTGGTTGTTTTGGTTTTTATTGGTTTGCTTTTGCTTGTTTGTTTAATGGATTAGTTTGAAATATGTATAGATATGTGGAGATACAATTTAATTAACATTCGGTAAATTCATGAATTAGTTAGGCCAGGGAAAAAAGTTACATCCCTTTTTGTTAAGTATAAAAAAGCCTCTCACTCTTGTCTTTTATTCAAGTTCAGGTTGATTATCCTGAAGGTTTGTCTATTATATTCTTAGCCTAATCTTGCAAGTGCAGTTATCACTCCTACTGTATCATCTTTTTACAACCATCATGTACCAGTGGTAATTAACTGATTTTCATCATTTTTTATTTCTGTTCAGCTTCTCGTTCTCACTTTTCCTCTACAGTTCCCAGCTGACTTAATTGAGGACCTGAAATAGGTCACAAATTATTCTATATAATTTCAAAAATTACATTGTTTATCAGTTGGCCTGGATCAATATGGCTAATCAAACACTTGATTAAGCTTGATTCAGAGTGACTGTGTCCTTCAGTCCATGGATGCAGAATGCAGTAGCTGTCTCATATGTTCTTTGCTTTAAGCATTGCCTTTAGTTCTAGTTTAAACTCTGTTGGGTTTATGCATTTAAGATGCCCACCACAGTCACTGTTTAAAAACAAACATAAAGAAAATAACGAATGTTGAGTTCCCAATATGAATAGTGGCTTCATGAAAGATTTTGAGAACTATACCAGATATTGTCCCAATACTAGATTTTGTCAGCAGTGCCCAGTGGGAAATGTTCTACTAAAATTTCTTGGTTTAGCTGGTCTGATAACACAGTAGAATTTTAAAAAATAGTCAATAAAATAAAGTATTTTATTCAAGGATTTTTTTCTTCTGAAACATGCATAAATTAAATCTGTGAGGATATATGAATACTAAAATATAGCTACTTAATTAGGAAAAATAATTTATATAATCATTTATATTATAAAAGTGCTAAAATATAGAAGTCCAGTATTAAGGATACTATGGAAAGAATCTTGCTTTTGCTTTGATTTCCTTGTGGTCAGGAAGAGCCTTTGGAAGTTTCTTCAAATATTCTTTTGAAAAGAAATTGATAAATAACATGATTGATGAACACTATAAGTCAATAAATGATAGACAGATACATGGACCAGTGGCTAAAGATGTAGGGACAAACCTACACAGTATTTTTCACTCCTATCTTAAATTAAGAACTCTTATTTGAAGAGATGATTGGCCTCACGTTTTATTTGGAAAGTAGGGGTTTCAGTGAGACAAGTCTACAGTGTTCAGTCATGGAGTCCTTGAAACAACCCTAGTTCAGTATTACCATGCTTTGCCTTGAACAGCTCCTCCACTTCTCTTTACTGCATTTTCCTTTTCCTGTAGTCTAGGGCTAACACAGTCTTTCCCTTTGTCATGAAAAACTGTAAGTCCCAGAAAGGTTCGTTATTCTTTAGTGGCTGATAGATGTTGCATGCAATCATGGCCAAAGGGAAAGAGCTTGTACAACTCCCTATTGAACTCTGGGTATGTCAAGTTTTCAAAAGGGCACAGAGTCAAAATTTCGTTTCCTTGAGTAACTGTTCATATGATTTAAAAGGGACTTCTATCAGAATATAGTGCAGCAGCACATTCTGAGGAAAAAAAAAAAAAAATCCTTTCCTTGTATTGATTTATTTCATAAAGTCAGAGAAAACAAAAGGCCTCACAAATGCCTGGCTGCTGTTGACTGAAATAAATAATTTGCAACTTGTGCTACAAACACTGGGGGAACTTACAATAAGAAAAAAAATTGAAGAATCATAAATATGCAATACAGCCAAGGATGGATATTTCTAGAATCATGCTGAAAATGGGATTGCCTCATCATAAAGCAAAATGGTTCCTTTTGGAACACTGCCCAGACTTACCTGACTATATTAACTGCAAGTATGTATCGCTGCATAAATGTCAGGGCAAAGTGAGTACTGGTAGATTAGACAGTCTTCTGAGATATGTAAAGAAGTGTTTCCACACCACCAAAGCTGATTTAGAGGAGGAAATTAGATATTAGGATACAACAAATTAGTAGCACTAAAAATGTTTGTTCAGAAATGAAAGTTTGATCAAAACCATTATCCCCTGGGTTTTATATCATAAAATATTGCAAGATTCTTTTGCCAAGAGTGGGCATTTCAATGAATCTTCCAAAAGCTGCAAATGCAATTTAAAATACTAGGAGTGGTTTGGAATTTGAATATCCTCCTTTAAAGTAACTTATGGTATATTATTGAAAGAGAACAAAAAGAATATAGAATAAATCAGTTTAGAGTTGCATTTTTTGTATGTATGTGAAGTACGAGGATAGAAGCAAAAAGTTTATTAGCATAAGCAAAAGTCTGAATCTGAAAGCTGAAAACTAGCAGAAAACTTCTGAGAATTTTGAAAAGTAAACAATGTGGGGAAAACATAATATACAGGGGAGATATATGCAAAAAAGAGTGGAGGGACAGGTTTATTTATGTCCCTGATGATCAACAACCTTGAAATACACAAAGAAACAAATTTAATGGAGGATATGTGAATGATGTATAGCAAGTCCACATATAGCAATAATGAATGACAAAACCCCTCCAAAAGAGTAAAGCAAGGCATTCATGTGAAAAGTGAAAGCACAGTTGTATTCTATTGAACCTCAAACAAAAGACATTGTTTAGGAGCAATACTTCAGGTATACTTTAGCTTACCTGTAAGCTACAGTACTTCCGGCCAGTTTCTTTCGTGATCAAAAATTGTATGTACAAAACACAAATAAGTAAATCCGCTGCACTGCCAAACATTATTAATACCAGCCACTATATGCACGCTGTATTTTGACATACATCCACAGGTCATTGACTTAAACAGGAGCTCCCACCAAAACCTGAACATTACAGTCATGTTCGAGAATATTCAAGTATTTTACTTTTGCTGAAAAATTTGCCAAAACCCCACATAGCGCTTTCATTTTAAGTAGTCTTGACTAAAACTACTTATAGTTTATTCTCCAGGGCATTGAAAAGTGTTGTATTGATCTCTGGGAACCGGACTATGCATGCAAGCATAGCAAAAGAGGCTTTTTTCTGACTGGTAGCTGTCTGGTTTTATCAAAAGCTTTACATGCCTAATTGTATCATCAGCACCCACAAAATGTCCAGAAGCACAAACCAATGAAAGGAACCGATTTCATCTGTCAAACAGTGCATGTCAATATATACTAATATGATGCAGTGAGAAGTTACACTACTCAGATAATATTTAAACCATATTTTTGCAACTTAGGAAAATTAAATAGAAGGAGCGCAAAAAAGCAAGTGGCTTGTCACTGCAGAACAGGTTTATTGCTGTATATACAATAATTTGTTCAAGATTTTTCTTTGTTGCATATTTTTCAAGCATTTTGAGAGTTCATTCAGAGCCAGTGTGTTTACCCTAAATTTTTATATCATTTGTCATTTGAAAAACAAAAATGCTTGATATTCATTAGCCTAATGAAAGCTAGTTTTGTATGAATTTATATCCTTTGCTTCTCTGCCTGTTTCCTTTCCGTCCACAACCATGACACTCAGCAGGCGACAACATGTGACAAGGCTAATCTAGACTACAAGTCTGGAGACTGCTGCTGCCAAATGAAAGGTTGAAGACTGAGAAGGCACTGAAAATTAACTGATCTTACGCCTGTTGGTTGTCAGCTTGTTTTGTGGCTCAAGATTTTTGTGCTAACTGAGAATCCAAGATGCTTGTCAGTCTAAAACATCTATCAGCATATTATTTAATTATATTAAACAGAAATTCTAGACTAAGTAAAATATGACCTTTACTAGTTGTATAGTACACATGAATATCTTATTTCAAGGCTTAAGAAATTTTGGGAGTGTCAGCTTTCCCCGAACACCAGCAGATACTGCTGCTAAGGCATAGTATTTGTGGCCTCTCCTCCCAAACTTCATGTCATCCAAATGTTGTAGGGTCATCCTGTGACTTGGGTGACAGAAAAAGCAATTCCCTTATTTCATAATTACATAAACCACATTTGTATCTAGATTTAAAGACTGTGAAAGTTACTATTTTAAAGAAGGCCATGTTAATCAAAAATTGGCTTAGGTGAGAACTCTCCCATGTAAAAATTTTTCTATTAAAAAAATTAAGAAAAAAAATAGTAAGAATTAATCAAATCAGACAGCTGCTTAAATCTTTTATATATAGACACCTGCTTCTTAAACATAGCAAGAACTGCTCTTGTCAGAGCTGTTTATCTACCTGCTATAATATGCCTAAAGCCTCAAAAACAAACCATCCATACTTCATTGATTTGAGAGCTCTTCTACCATTATCACCAGCAGGGAAAACCCGCCAAAGCTCTCGCATACAGGCTGTATGTTACATGAAATGTCTGAATCTATCAGCATAAACTCTGTCATGTATTTCCTTGACTGTATAATCTGGGGTACTAAAGTACTTGTGTGTCCTGTAAACTTACAGGAGATAGTCTCATGGACTGTTTTAATGACAGTTTATTCAATAGTTGAATTTCTGACTGAAAGGGGTCATACAGGAGGCAATCATCTTATTGTCACTTGAGTACTAGGTGTGGCTTTTCCATTTCACACCTAGGCCAAAAGTATGTGGAAGAGGGATAGGCACATTGGCTGAGTGCGAAGATAATTGGAGAAATTTGCAAAACAAGTAAGTGATTCCTCATGAAGTGCTCTGTAAAGCAGCTCTACCCAAGATAAAAGCAAATTAGTCAGGGAGCTGAATGTCTCAGATTCTGTGGTGGGGAGGTTTGCATATCTATGATGGAAAGAGAGAAGGCTCTCTACCTGCAATGAAGAAGGTGAGGAGATGATTTGGAAGAGGAGGTTCATGGAGAGCTGTGGAACTAAATGAAGACACAGATGTGAAAAGTACAAGTGGTACGGACTTCACAGTGTGTGTATAGACAGCGTCAGATAGAGCTGTCCCTTTGGAAGAGTCGCAGCAACACCGCTAACGACTTTATTTTGGGGCTGCTCAGGGGTCCTTTCTTGTAAAGCTCATAAATGGCACATTTCTGTGGTGGTCCTGCCAATATCTGTGCTGGCTAGATACATTTATGTTGATAACAAAACAAGCCCTTAGGTATTGGGTTATGTGATAAGTCTGACCCCTGTACACACAGAAACACAAAGGTAGCTGTGGGGTTATAGGTCCACAGTGACCTCACCTCTACCAGGCTACAAGACATGGCAGCTCCCAACACTGTGAATCTGCAGCTGGCTTTTATATGACCAATTATTAACTGAACTGAAGCAGCTGAGGATGTATGTGAACTGCTTGTGGGGATAGCAAGGCTGAGTACAGCAAGGTAATAAGACGAAGCATTATCCACATTGATGCAAATAATTAGGCACCATCCAACCCCTGATTTTGATGTCATTTTGTAGAATATAATCCTCAAACATAAACACTGTACTTTTGAAACCTCTCTCAATCCCAAAGATATTTCAGCTAACCTTCGAAAAAACAAATGGCCACTACTGACTGGCAAAATACTGGAGCCCATTAAAATACAGCCTATAAAGCCATTTAAAATAAAAATAACTACAGACCTGCTCCTATATATAATATATTGATGGATTTAAAGTGGATTACTGATGCTAAACCATATTTCACTAGCCTGAAAATTTCTAGTGAGTCTGGAGTTCATCAGACACTGATTACACTTTCCAAGCAGGTACTAAAGTATAAGAAACAAGTATGCTGCTGCTTCTGAACCAGTTCTAGCTTTGGCACCTGTCCTCCATGTGGTTTTCTATATCCTGAAATTAGTTGTAGCCTTGGCTGGCCTTGGTCAAAGGCAAGTAGAGGCTTTGATTTATAACCTGAATTTTAAGGCATATCAGGTCCAAGCTGGGTTACAGCAACATCCAGCAAATTGGCAAAGATACTACTAAAAATCAGAAGACCAGCCTTGTATTCCTTTGGATGATGGCAATACTAATCACAGATGGTAGAAGACAACCGTGATAAGCAAGGAGAAATAAAAGTGAGAAGCTGCCGTTTGTTTCTTTTCTGGAGCTCCCTTTTTCCTTCTTCAAATTTTCTCAACCCTGTAAGACCTTTCAAGGACACCACTGTACAGAGCCCTTTTTGAAGGGCTGCATGTCAGAGCCAAATTCTTCTTCATTCTTAATAAATGAAGAAAAAAATGGGGTGCGAGATGGATTCCTTAACACTGCCACAAGCTTCCGTGAAGTAAGTCTTGGGCTCAGCATTGATGTATTCTACACTTCCTGCTCTGTTGCAGTTGTTGTATTTAACTAGGGCAGTGGGAAAGCCTTTTGTAATGTGGACACAGTTGAGTGATCCATCACAAGGAAATTATTTCAGAGAGCACAAGGGCAAGGTCATAAAATTTCTTAATGTCACAGTCTGTGATAGTGTTGTGGTTTAAGCTTAGTCGTAAATTAGACAAAGCATGTAGTCTGCTTGTTCCCCCCCACAACCTGTCCTTCCCCCCCGCACCCCCCACTCCCGGAGGGATGGGTAGGAGAATTGAAAGAATGTAACTCCCACGGGTTGAGATAAGAACAGTCCAGTAACTAAGGTATAACACAAACCACTG
>WYDI02018960.1:0-22100 GCA_009867235.2 Psittacus erithacus | reverse complement strand
CATGGCAGGGGGATTGGAACTAGATGATCTTAAGGTCCTTTCCAACCCTAACTATTCTATAATTCTATGATTCTATGTACAATGCCACAATGATATACACTCAGCTTATCATTACCATGAGTCATGATGGATGTTCCATGAAATCATCAACCCAGGGCTCAGTTTAGGTGAAAAAAGGCAAATCAAACGTTGTGAATTCTTAGGGAAGGGTCAGAGAACAGAACAGAGAACTTTGCCATAAATTTATGTATAAATCTGTGGTTTGTCTATACCTGGAATACCAGGGCAGTCTTGGTCCCTTCCTCCATGATAATCAAGAATGACCAAAGGCCTGGAATACATGTAGAATGTTTCCTTTGTATGAGGGATGAAACGTATAGCAACCAGGACTGCTCTCTGAAATAGAGGTAACTTAGAGGTGGAATGACAGAGGTCAATCACGTCATAAACAACATGGAGAAAATGGGTGGGCTTTGTCTGTTTTCCAATGCAAGTACCACAGGACAACCAATGAAACCACTAGGAGCCAGGTTAAAAACAGGCAGAGGTAATTCTTCATATGACAGACCCCTCATTGCTGAAGGATTTTTCCAGATACTGTAAATTCACTTGGATTCAAAGGGATACAGAGCAAACTTAGAAGATTAATACCCTGAAGTTCACTAAATACTCAAAAGATCCACCTGGCTCAAGAAATCCTTAAACTAATTGAAGGCAGGAAGAGTATTAGACTGAGCAAATGCTTTTACTTTTCACTTTTGCATGGTTCTTATCTTTCTTCCCGCTAGCAATAGAGTTGGACTAAAGGGAAGTGGAAGTGCATTCTCATCATCAGCCTTTGAGCTTTTTCAGAGTTATAATCTTCCCACAGTACTTGAAGCAGGGGTTCTAGCACAGATGTAGAAAGAAGGCGCCACAGCACACCTTTCACCCATTCAGTTTCATCCCATAGGCTTCCAATTACTGCTGTGTGCCCTAATTAGGGTGTGCTGTTGGCTATATGCAAATAGCAGAGGTATGTCTGGATGCTACACAGTTTCAGTCTAAAACGAGAAAGGCAAAAGAGGGTAGAAGAGCCTTTTTCAGCAGCACTTGATTAGAGTCCACCAGAACGGACCTTAGATTCAGCACATTGTCTGGGAACATTAACATGTAAATACTATCATGTACAGAGAACTGTTCTAAATCCGTATCTGTCAATGCAAATCCTGTTGAGCACAAGGGTTTAGATAATCAAAAGTCCTTCTAAAAAACCTGATTATTTTCCTTAAGCGCTCTGAATAGCAGTGATATACATGAAATAGTTCTATCCTGCTGAATACTGTAATTCTTACCACTTCATACATTTATGCATCTGGCTCTAACAAAACATTATTATTTGATTTAAGAAACATTATAGAACTGCACTATAGGAAGGCCAGTGACACTGCCAGTAATTAAGGTTGTGCAACAGTTCTTTTTGTATTTTCAGCTTCTTATAACAGTTTGGACTGGAATTTATTGAAGTGATTTGTTGTGCTGTACACAGGTTATTTTCCTCCATGGATAATCTGTGACATTCCCAAGGAAAGTGCTAAGGAAAGTACATCATTCTGCCTGAATTAAAAAATTCATTGTCACTTTCTTGTGACACACTTCTATACTTTGAAGCAGAAATCAAAAATGTGACAAAGGCTGACATATGTTAGGAGGCTCTTCAGCTTCTCTGTGTAATTCAGCTTGAATCTGGCCAAATTAAATAGTTCTTATCAGCTAAAATCTCCCAGTCTAGGAGGAAAATTATTCTTGATTATCATTCTACATGTTTTAAGAACATCATTTACTTTCATATCAACTTTCAGCTCAGTTATTCTAGCACTGCCTTTTACTTAAATAGCACTATCCATTACCTGAAAATTACAGTCCTTGACTTACAGAGTTCTGTCACATCCCTCAGAACAATTCCAGACCTCTTCCTTTCAAATTACAGTTTATACATTTTTCCTCATCTTCTAGTTCAAACCGGTTTTCTAGCACACATGTGACCTGAACAAGGCTAACCAGGATTATATAAAATATAATATGGAACCTTTTACAACTTCATAGATAATTCTCTATATCGAGGGATATAAGAATCACTGAGATGTTAAAGGACCTCTAGAGGTTGCTTAGCCCAACCACCCCACTCAAACAGGGTCAGGCAGAGCATGTTGCTCAGGATCATGGCCAGACAGACTTTGAATATCTCCACAGCTGGAGACTCCACAACCTCCCTGGCAGCCTGTTTTGGTGTTTGACCACTCTCACAATATAAAATGTTTTTCCTATGTTTATGCAGAATTCCCTGTGTTTCTGTTTGTGTCCATTGCCTCTGGTCCTGTCACTGACACCACTGAGTCTGACTGTCTTCTTTACTTCCTCCCATCAGGTATTTATACATATCAATAAGATCCCCATGAGACCTCTCTCCTCCAGACTGAACAGACGTAGCTCTTTCTGCCCCTTAGATGCTCCAGTCCCTTAACCGTCTTTGTGGTCCTTTGCTGGACCAACTCCTGTATATTCATACCTTATTTTGTACTCTGAAACATCCACTGAAACACCTGAGCATCTCACCTTGATTACAGCTGCATTAATAGCGTCAGTTCATAACCATCCAATTAACAACTAACATATTGATGTGTGCCTACATATCTAAACATACTTAAGCATACTCGAACTGAAGAATACTTGAGTTGCTTTCAGGCAGGGAGATCTCAGTTTATAGGGACAGCTGACAGTACTTCTTGCTACGTATGTGATCTTTCAGTTCATACCATTATAATTCAGTTGTACAGTTTGGTAAATTGTAGGGTTCAGTTATTATACCTTATGTTTGGGGGGATTTAATCTTCTTCAATTTAATTAATAGTTTTTCCTGTGGTTTTCCCCAAATGCTTCAATTAATGTTGATCAAGGCGACTGGGCTTTCTGTATCTGGAAAATCTATTATCAAACAAATAATCAGATTACTGTGGCACAATCAACTTTTGGTAGATAAGTGTTTTATTTTAGTTCATTTTCTCTTTACCATCTAGTATTGAATCCCTCTTTCTTTCAAAATGTTGTCTAAAGCTTACAATATAACTGAAGTCAGCCTGTACTTAACTATTCGCCATTTTCTTTGTCAAATAACAGATACTGTCTTTGCCAGTATACAATCAAAATACTAACAACTTGACAGATGATAAAAATATCAGTTCTGGAATCTTAAGAATAACTTCTCTCAAATTATTTCATCATGCTAATTTAAATACACTCAACTAAGTTTTAATTTTACATTTATTTGGTCACTTCCATGTCCATACATTCATTGTTTTGGCTACCCTGTCTGCCTCATAAATCAGTACTAAAACCTCAGGAAAAGAAAGGGTTTGTAATCATATCTAGATTATTCACAGCAACATCTTCGCCTTCAAAATCTTAAGAAACCATGTCTGATTTACAGAGAAAGTGAAAACTTAAAACTGCCACTTATACCTCAGGTTTAGATATGAATATTTAAAGAAGTCCTTTATAATGTTAAGTGCTCAGAAAAATAAGGTCTCAAAAGTCTAAATTCTACTAGTCAAATTTTTATCTCATCCATGATCCCTAAAATGCAAAAAATACTACCCTCTTGGCCTCAGTGATTTTGAAATGCTGTCTTATAATAAGCCACCAAAGAGAAATAAGGAAATTAATTACTTCAGTCTCCATAATATTTTCACAGCAACTTTTAAAATAAGAACTTTACCAGACATTACACAATGATGATGAAACATGGAATACTTGTTCACCACTTACACATCTTGTATTTTATGCCGGAAGAGAAATTTCATGAGAAATATAATGCAATTGTGTAAATACCATTCTATCACATAATATGCACACACACTAAAGCTGAATTAAGAATGAAATAACAGTTCTTTCAAATTTTGCATTCGTCATATTTTTGCTTTGATGTCCCATATTTATCTGGTGAACACATCACTAAAAATGTAATTAAAAACATTATCAGTAAGGCATAAAATACAAGCATCTATGCGTACTTTGGTTTTTATTTCCTAAAACAGTTTCAGAGCTGGGAGAATACTTAATGTCAGTGGAGAAAACACATTGTTTCCCAGGCAACATGCTGGAACATGTGCCAACGGATGTTGTCTGACACACTAAGGAGTGTTGTGATGTCTGCCATTAAACAACAAATTGGATGACAAAGAAAAAGAAAACAAATCTTTCTTTATTCTCATTCAAAACAACATTCCAGAAATAAATGGAAAGATGAAAGAGCAACATTTAGAGAATAACAACACACTATACCTTCAAAAATGTCCTTATATATTCCTCTTGAGTTTCAGTTGCAAAAACGACAGCACCAAGAATTTATTTCAAACTGCCTTGCCTAGTTTCCCTCTTCTCTTCCTGGGTCAAGCCAGGAATTAAAAAAGAAATGCCTCTAAAACAAGATACTCATATGATGCAGTTCATTTCTCCAGGAAAGTGTAGTATTTACACCGTGTTCAGATACATGCAGTAACTGCCAACATAAGGCAGCTTTCAGATAAGCTGGTGATGCCTTCAAAGAAAAATAGTTTTGGATATAACAACAATAATACATTTTGTCTAATGAAGGGTCTATAAGAAGCAACTTGCATTCCAACTAACAACACTTTAAGTTGTGTCACTGAACGCCGCTAATAGTGACTGCCTTCAGGGAAAATGGACATGCAGTCATCACAGGTCAGAGTTTGCATACTAGAACCTCCTTTTATGCCAACATGACCAGCCAAATCAGACACAAGCCATTTATATCCACATCAGCAGAGAAAAGTCTCCCTGATCTTACATAGTGTCTTAATATCAAAACCCTTCCAAAACCTTTTCTCCATTCATTGCTAGAGTTATCAGCCTAGGACTCTACTCACAGAAGTATCGCACCTTTTTTTTCCCTTTGAAAAGGTTAAAAAAAGGAAAAAAAAAAGACACTAAAAGTTTAGACTTACAAGTCCAGCATGCACTATTCACATATTTTTAACCTGCAATGCTGTGGCCAGCACTTTCTAATGCACTGAGAGGCCCACTGTCTTCAATGGGACTTCAGGTTACCCATCTGTCACAGAGCACAAGGTGGGATTTTGACAATGTGTTGCCTTTCCATAATGCTTATTTTCTGATTAACAAGGTTCTTGGCCTTCCATTTTCTGGTGGCTCCTTCCTAAACCTAAACCACTACTTCAGTTGGACCAGAACAACTGTTGGCAGGTTGTATGGTTTTCTTATCCAAGTTTAAAACAAACACATGCACATACTTGACACACTTTAACTCAGTATTGTTTAGATCTGTTGGCTGGTCTGGAAGACAGTACAGTTCAGCAGACAGTGTGGTCTGTGGTCTGCTGTACAGAAGGGGTGACACAGTAACCTTGTGTTATTGTGGAGAGTGGGACTATCTCAGGACAGCTTTACTAACTCTTTATAATGTGAAACCACTCCCTTATTTTTGTGCAACGTCAACATTCATGTGCTGTACTCATGGCTTTTTTGGTTCTAGTCCACTCATTTTCAAACAGGTAAATCAGTTTTAGTATGTGAAAGGATATTCTTATTAGGATATAATTCTTATTTTTATTATTATTTAAATACAAAGTCAACTCCAAAGCCCTCCACACCTGCAATGATTTTCAAATGCATATGAAAGATAAGCAAGTCTGTTAAGATTCCCTGGAAGAAAAGACTCAAAACATTGCAAACACCTCTGTATAAATACACACATAAACTGTATGTGCACACAAAGCTAGCAGACATTATACATGCCTGAAAAGCATGTTCATGTGCTACCTTGAAGACAGGAATGATACAGGCATTTAATCCTGAATTGATGGGAGTGGGAAATAAATTCTTATTTTAACACCACCTTTTCAAATCAGATGGTATGCTTTCCAACAGCCAGTAAAATAATGTAGCGCATTAGAACCAGAAATCGGAAATCATGGTAAAAGTTAATTAAAACCTAGAGGCCCAGGATTTAATTTGGGCAGTCTCAAATAACCACTTCTGGGAAAATGTGGGGTTGAAAAAAATTTGGCCCAGCTCTTACTGCCTACAGACCATCTGTCTAATCAATTATGAGTTCATTAGAGACTCTAACACACAAACAAATCAGGTATGATATCCTCTGTGCGAATTTACTGATGTCTCCTTCACTCCCAGGCTGTATGAACATTCAGGTATGCTATAATATCACTTTCTGAAAAACTCATACACTTCCTTGCTGTTTAGGCATGTCTGAATGGTTAGAGCAAGAGAAAAGGAATAACAGGTGTTTGATTCACAAAACTGCTTTCAAAAATTCGCAATTCAAATAATTTAGTTTTGCCTAATGTTTAAATGTAATAAAAATATTTTTTCACGTAGTAAATATTTGATTAAGGTAATTATTTTTTTAAACCTCCACGCTGTGAGAACAATGCAAACACACAAATAAGTATATATTTTTGTTATTTACACATATCTATATATGTGGGGTTTATCTAGGAAATAAAATACTGCTCTCCCATTTCATTCCATGCTGCAAGTTCTCTTCCCTTAAAAAAGAAAAGTAATTTCAGTATAAGGTTCATAATTTCCCAGGGCTGAACTCCCAGGCCTGAGCACCTTTTATCTATTCCCACACTCAGATAAGATGCATATAGAAACAAATTGCATTAGAAATCCAAGGACCTGCCTAAAACCAAATCAGGGCATGCATACACACACACACATCCTGAAATAATTTCTTTAACAAATAAGACTCAGAATTCAGGACAGCAAGAAAGTAAAAAGATGTAACAGGCCTCATTACCCCTTTATATTGTTTACTAAACCTACATAGATTATAATGCATATACCTATAGCACCCCCTGGCCTCCAAATTAAAGGGATTTGATGCAAAAAATTGAGCTGCAGTTCATACAGAGAATCCCTCAGGAATTAAATGAAATAACAGTGAATTTTCATTGTGTGACCATTTTACTTCTTTACAGGAACACTGCAAAGCTGTTTCTCTGGAGACAGCAATCCATAATATGCCATTATACAAATAATAAGAGGGAAAACTTTCTTCATCCAATCCAGAGATCCTATCATGCAGAGCTGACTATTTTTCCACTTTGTAATTCCAGATATGGATGCAATAACAACAAGACAAATTAAGCATCTGTAGATCTCCCTGCTAATATATTAAATGTTCAGGATAATAGAAGGAAGCGTGGGACTGAGAACCTAAATGCTTTGTCAAGTAAATTCTGATTCAATCACAGTAAGACTACAGAAAGCATTGCTATTTTTCCATTAGTAAAAGATGTTGCTAAGGGGACCCAGACAAGCAAGCAAGAGAAGAGAGGAAGATAAAAAACATAAAAACCAAAGCAAGGATGGCTGGAAAGAATAAAATAAATAAATAAATAAATAAAAATTGTAAGGTGCATAGAGGGTGCTTTCATCTGAAGAGGAATTTGATACAGCTGTTTTTCAAGCAACTAAAAATCTTTAAAAAAGTAGATGGCCTTTTAAAGATAATAAACAGAAGACACAATGTTAAAACATTCAAGGATGTGTCATTGAATAGAGCAGCTGTGCCCGCTAATACTCAGACAAGGTTTCTCAAAACTGTAGCATTACTAGCATGAAGATTTCAAGAAATCTAGTGATATTAATTAATTAAAGGCATATCACAGCCATCTAGCATTTCGCCTGCCTAAGTAAGAAATAGCAAAGGGGAAGGCTCCACCATCAGATAAGGAATTATTAGCAGAGCCAGAATTAGAGTGAAGGGACAACGGGCCAGGAGTAGTAAAGACTACCTAGGTGAAACCTGTGCATGCGAAATGCACCCAGGAATATTCACTTCCAAGCCCTGCACTGCAGTCAAACAATTTATCTTCTTCCCATACACTGCTCACTTTCACAAATTATAATAAAGCACAATGACTTGTGTACCTGAATGGATTTTCTAAAAGATAATCTCTGCCTTGAAAATTACTCAGAGATTGACATGTTTTTCCAATGGTTAATTAGTCCCTTCTTAAACACGCATTTTTTCCAAGATTCTGACCTTAGTATATTTTCACCTACTATCTCAAGGAGATTTTTATCATGAAACTATTATTCATATACAGAAGTTAGTAAACTATCACAACATTTATAAGGCTGATTTGGTTGAAAATAAGCCAGATAGAGCTCTCCTACATCTTAAGGGTCAGTTTACTCCACAGCACCAGACTATAGCTTTGCTAAAGGCAAATCCCCTGAAGCACATGGAGTGTGGAGGTGAGATTCCTCAGTGCCAGATGTCATGTTTTCTGAGCCTGTTGCTATCCTGGTGCACTACTTCCTAATGTGGGCAAGTCCACAATACATCAGACAGTCTTCATTTTCAGACCAATCACCCTATACGTGTCATAAATAAAACATGAATAGTTAATTTGAACTAAAGTAATCAAACTGTCCATAGCACACTAGACCAAGCTTTCCCTTTGTACCAGTATTTTGTCCTCTTTAAACTCTGAGCAATGCTTTGGTGTTCCTTTCCAAATCTTATTTTGTTCCTTTGTTGTAGTACTTCCTCTACTCTCCATAGTGAAACGGTGTTTATTATATTTCTTCACTTTTGTGTTCTTGTTATTTACAATTTTACAGCTGTGGCAGGCTCACTTAGAAGTAGGAAATACATGAAGAGAGTGTGTGTCTCAGTTGCCAGATTTTATAAATACTTCAGCTATTTATTCCAAATAGAATTCAGCCACCAACTACCTTCACAAGAAACAAGTTATTATGGAATTTTGAAAACTAATTCAGGTAAAATGTGAAAACTTCTTATTTGCCCATATAAAAAAAAAAAAAAAAAAAACAAAACCTGAAAAAGCTCCCATGCACGTAAATCCAAGTATCGTTACTGTTTGCTTAAATCGTGTGGTTTTTCAGCACAAGCTCGATTTAAAGGTCCCAGGGCAACCCTTTAATAACCTAAGCAAAACCACACAGAAATCTACATTGAATGCACATTTGAGAAACATGATAATCTGAATATAGCAATACTTTTCAGAGCAAAAGCAAAATACACTTTCAGGCCTGAAAATAAAGATGTTGGAGAGACAGCAGGGTGGGAAGAGCCAAGCAACATCTCTTCAAAATGAATGTCTTGATATATAACATTAACTCTGTGCTAGTGGCATATTCATTAGAGGAATATGTAAATATACACGTGTGCATATACACACACCTATATACAACACACTCATTATAGAATGAAGCCTAAGTCTTTCACAATACTTGTTCAGACCCAGAGAAGGAAGCAGCAGTTTCCCAAAGAAATAAAAAAAAGTTGTTTCAAAAGTTATTACAAAAACTGCAGCTTTGTGATTCAGTCCTTTCACACAGATTTTGTGGCAGTTTGACTTACTCTGAAGTGAGAATAAGCTCCAGAAATCAAAGGCTGTTAAATTTAGCTGAATTTTCCTTTCTACTTCTTTGTACTGTCTAAAAACACTTTTGCAAGCAAACCAATCTTTGAACCATGAAATTTATCCATTTCCTAATCCATTCAAGACTAGAAAAAAAGTCCGAAACGTCTTCCACATCTGAACCATTTGAACATTTCACTGTTTTGGCTATGCCTCTCCTCCCTACTCAAGATAACATGTGCAGACCTTCCTGCCACTCACATCAGTTTCAGAGGTGATGAAGCTGGTAGCTGCAGGCTCTAGGGAGACTTCAGCAGACCCTGTCATTGAGAGGAGCGAGGACCATCCATGAAGAAATCAGGGACCAGCAAGCACGATGCAGGGAGCTACCACACAGAGCAGACAGCGAAGTCTTGGTCAGCCATTTCACCAGCTGAGAATGTGCAGGGAGAATGGAGGGACAGTGCAGAGGCTAAAGCCTGGAGGAAAGAAGAAAGACAGCAAAAAATAAAAGAGAGAATGACAGAAGGAAATAAGCAAAAGAAAAGAAGTGATGACTGTCAGTCAGTAGAAAGTTCATCAGCAAAGGGACTATGAGTTTCATCTTGAAACAAGCCCAAGTCATGACTGCAATCTTATGCCAGAGGAAAATGTCATGGAAATACACAGCTAAATGCATCAGCCTGCATGTTACAAGTTTCAACAACAAAGCTGAATACACCTTCCAGCCAAAGCCAAGCCAGCGTGTGTACCAGCAGGGGATCCTTAGAGCGGCATTGGGAGCAGCGCAGCTGGGCCAGTGGTGGATTATTCCTTCACTCTCCCCTGCATACAGGACAAAGGCAGCTTCAAAGACAGTATTACCTCAAGTTTTCATTACAAGCATTTGTTGTGTAACATTCTGCAGAAAGGACGGTCTTGCCAGCAGACTGCAAGAAATCCTTCACCAGGATGGAGGAGGCCTGTGTCTCCTTTAAGCTGCGCATCACATTGTCTTATAAAGTGACCTACAGGTCAAAACCAAAACAAAACATAACGGACGGGGGAGGTTTCTCTACCTCACAGGCTGAAACATCTGGATCAACTAAGACAACGAAGTTGTTGGTTCAAATTCATACCATCAACAGAATAGAAAATCAAATTTCCTGTTCTGGTTGTCAGGCGAAAATGAAGAAAATTGCTGAAACCAAGCCACCATGTTCTTTTATAACTATTTTATTTTCATGTAGGACTCCCAGAAGAGGCTAACATCCTCCAAAGTTAGCAAACAACTTAGGCGACCTATTTTGTTATTTCAGTTTCACAGCCATCCTGTGAACAGCGCAGCAGTGTTACAAGAAAAGGAAAAAAAAAAAAAAAAGGGATTGGAGAGGAAGAGGGAAGGGAGGAAGAAGAGAAGGAGAAACAGAAGGAAAAGAAACATCCAGCAGGAAATAATGTCATTTACCAAACAGGAGTAAGGTTCACAGCTTAAAGTTCGCAAGTCTCAACGATTTTGCAAGAATCTGTGAACTCTGGCAATGCAGAACAGTGAATGCATTTTTTTATTAGCTCTTCATTTCACCCGCAATATTTCTTCATGTCCCCACTGACTGCTTTTTTAGGATAGTACCATCAACAGTTCCATGAAGGGAAAGGAAACAAGTCGCAAAAACATTATCAATCACTGTATCTGCAGAGTTTTCTGAATTCCAATACAATAACTCAGAAGTTATACTAGAAATGAGAACAAGAAAGAAAAAAACTTGGGGGCCAGTGACTGCATTCCTAATATTTCTAGATGTACATATCACTTCAGAAGTACAGATATTTTCTCAAGGTAGTCTGTTTCAATACTAATGAGACAATGTAAATAAATACGGTGCCAAGAATAGTAATTTTGATAACGTAAGTCATTCTTCAGAGCCATGGACTGTGGGGAGAAACGTTAAAGACTGAAAAAGGAGGGCGGAGGAGAAGAGAAGCCAAGAAAGGAAATTGTATGAGAGATGTGGGATGCGTTGACAAGGTAGGGAAATAATACAAAAAGAAGAATGAGTGATAAGAAATTAAAAAGCAAGATAAAAGCAGTCATAAAAAAAGAAAGCAACAGAGACTAGGGCCTAGATCCAGAAAAGCTCTTATGTTCTTAACTTCAAGCATGTTATTAAATATATGAAGCACACTACAAATAAAGTTAATGATATATTTTACAAGACAGAGGAATTAACGACCAAGGAAAGAAAAGTAACAAATCAAAGAGCAATGATATTCGAAGAAAGAAGAAAAAAGATCAGAAAAAGACTAGAGTCAAACTAAACACAGAATGTGAGCCATCCTTGTCATAGGGGCTTTCTTATGAGTTTTCAAGTTTAAAAAAACATTGGATAGCCTAAAATATCACTGCATCCAACACAGGGAAATTCTATATCACTTGACAAGAGATAATCATTTAACAAAACAAAAACATAGATTCAACTGGTAACAATTTGACTGTAACAAGGTGTAAATAGCATCAAGTCCCAATCAGAGACTTGTTGGATAAGTAGGTAGACACCCCTTCAAATTTTAAAGGGGCAGTTTCATAGACTTAAAAGCAACAAAGATTAAAGTCATTTGAGAACAAACATTTGCCTAGAAAATATGAATGGTATTTGAAAACTTTTCAAGCAAACTTAACTGGCTGTTGGGAAAAGCTACAATTCATCAAAATGCTACTAGAAAAATACATTTTGGTTCACCTCTGGTTTAGAAGATGAACAAGTGAAAAATTATAAATTTAATAATAGTCTTACACTTTAGATTCTCAAACATAATGCAAACTTAAATATGTGCAGAGAATTTATTCATAAAGTGAAAAAGATATAAGACAGCATTTCAGGAATTCGGGAATATTAATAACAAAGGGACACAGAAATAAGGCAGAAACTCAGACAAGGAAGGCAGTTTTCTAAAGTATTTAGGTAACAAAGAGGAATCCTAATATTGGAATCAGACAATTCTTAAAATGAAAGATTCATATTCTTAGTAACAAAAAAAATAAAATAAAAAATTAAAAAAACCCCACAGCAGCATTGAGGAAGCCTGTTCTGGTTTGGGAAACCATGGTTTTAATTAAAAATTAGGGACTAATATAGTAATATCAACAAATAAGGAATAAGGTCATATAGATATACTATATATAGGTATATAGTGATTTTTCTCAAATTAACTGAGTAACTATTCATTCAAGATATTTGGCCAATGAGAACAATAGCATTGTGTAATCTATTTTGTCTTCTGTAAGACATTTGATAGAGTAGTCTGACAACTTGATTAAAGTATGAAACAAATCAAATTATCATTTATTAAAATTAAAGAAAACTGTTTATTAGACTTCAAAAACTGCAGTGGTGAATGGGGAAACATCAACAACTGAGCATGTCCTACTGCAATTCACAGGTTGGGTTTGGCAGCTGTACTACTTCGTATTTTCCTCAGGATCATGAATGCAACAATAACAGTATTACTAACCGGATGTGCAGAAAAATACAGTATTTTTAAAAATAATTATAAGTTCCATGCTACTTTTAAGTAAGAGGTACAACATGGAATGTGTATAACCTTCCTTCAGGGAAACAATGCACTTTCGATCATAATGGAAATGCTTCCATTACAGCTAAACATAAAAGCATGTATATGGGGGAGGGAGGGGTTGGTCAACGGTCAGACACAGGAAGCAAGCCATTTCCTAGAAATAGTACTCTGTCCTAAGGAGAAGCAACTGACAAACATTTGGAGCACTAGCAGAGATCTGAACAGGAGCTGCCAGTATTACCCTGTGCCCATAGGATTAGAGTAATCCTCATGTAATATAGAGCTCAGCAGGGAGAAATTAGATAGTGACAGTCACATTCTCTATTTGCCACTGACATAACATCTGCTGGGCTAACACATATAAAGGCCAGAAATAAACAGCACTTTTCAACAGTACAGATAATTACCCGTTGGAAAACTACTCTGTGCTTGTCCAGACTGATTTAAAGTAATCCTATAATGAAGCAAAGAGTTGCTTTCCTAAAGTATCTATAATTTAGAAAAGAAAATAATTCGTAAAGCTCCTATAGGTTGTGCTACACAGCAAGTCAGCCAGGATGGTCAGAGCAGATCTTTTCAGCCACACAAGCTCTGAAAATAGGACTGTAAAGCCACTGTGCTCATACTGAGGGAATTATCCATAAGGGAAAGCTACAGCAGAAAGGTGTGTTCCCCAAGGCCCCCTCACAAATCCTCACAACATTCAGATACCAAGAGCAATCAGAACCAAGAGAACAACATGATGGACTGAAAGACACAGTGATGTGAAAAACCTAAGTAGCAGCACTGCCCCTCAGAGCTGTCTACATCCACTGAGGCTTTTCCAGCTCCTTCAGATGGCTGCAAGTGCAAGACGGTGACTTTATTTTGACTACACTCTCCTCAAGTATGCAGAATCCCAATCCCAGCATATCAAATTCATTAACTTGGTCACCACATGAATCAGAAAGATATTGTCAGATTGGAGGGTTTTCAGAAAAGAAGACATCTGTGCTAGTACCTTATCAGCAATTAATAATGTTTCTAGCGTATGTTTAGCTGTTATATTTGAGAACATAACATGTTAAAAAGAAGAGAGCACAGGAAATGCATGATACAGCACAATTTATGAAGCCACATTTAGAATTAATAGCAAGAAACAAGATGTAGCTATCAAAAAACATCCTCAGTTCAGATGCATGATTGTGAAGGGAGGAGAGGGAAAACTCACTGATGGTACCCTTAAAAAAGCTAGAATTCAAACAAATCTGCAATAAGGAGAACAAGAAAGAAAACACCCAGTATGCTTTTACCATGCCTGATTGCTGCAACTACGCTGTAGCTGGTGACCGGCTGTTTACTCTACAAACCTCAGAGACAAGACAAACTGTGTTGGCAGAAAATGCTCCCATAAAATCAAGTAAATATCAAGGTTGTGAATGACACAAAACAAAACCTTTAGATATTCTTAATGAATGCTTCAGGAAGTAGATAAACACATAACCCACAAGATATGTAAATATTAATTTGACAAGGCCACATATGTAGGAATTTTGCTATCAAAAAGTTATTGCAATAAGCCCTTAAATTAAACATCTGTGTACGCGCAAGCAAAGCCAACAAACCCCCTTAAAATACTGCTTGATTGGAAAACAGGAATTGCATAGAAATAAAGAAGCTGCTATAAAGGCACTAACAAGTGGACAGAATATACTGATGTAGGGCAAACATATGGAAAACCAGCACATCTGTCTATCAATGTAAGGGGTTATTTGAAGCATCTCTTCAAAAACAAGTTGGTGTCTTAATGAGGACAATGAAACAGAAAATTAAACTGGCAGACTAAATGTAAAAGTCCAATAGGTCAAGCCAAAAAAGGTTTGAGATATAACTGTCACGTTTTAGCATCCATGCTCGTAACAAGCACCTTAAGAGAAATTCTAATAACAGAACCTTTCTTGGGGGAGAATGGGGGAGGGGGTGGAGTGGGGGAGGGATTGTTGAAGGGTCTGTCTGAAAGTTAAAGTGCCAGTAAAAGAAGCTACAGAAAAATCCACAAAGAGAAAAATAAGAAGTCACCAGGACCTGCTGGTGAATTTTAAAGGAATTCAAAGGTGAATTCCTTGAATTCCTCAGTATCAAAGGACAGAAAAAATACAAAATGTGATATCAAATCTTAAAAGGACTTGGGAAAGGAGGAAGAGAGAGGTAAACCTAATGTAGTTGAGAGCAATTGACCAGATATTCCTACCAGGTAAATTATCAGAAACTGCTACAAGCAACACAATTAGCGCATCCATAAATACAGTATTTGTAGAAGTGTCATCATGGGAACTTCCTTATAAGGATTTTTATTCTGGACTCAATACAAATGTGAAATTATATCAAAGTAAGGAATTCAACAAGCTCTGTCTCCAAGAGCTCTCAAAGAAACAGAGATGCTGCAGACAGGCCTTGTGGGTATAAACAATTGCCTTAAAGTTTGGGCACAAAAAAACCCCCTACCCACTATTTTTTTCAACGGAAAGAGGTGACAAAGGAAGTTTTCCATTAGTGCCTCTGTTATCTAATATTTTAATAAGAGACCTGGAAAAGAGGGTGAACAGTGATATAACTAAGTCTGCTGATGTTACTATGTCAGGGTAGTAGGGGTGAACAGGTGAGGGCCAATTGTGACAATTTGGAAGAGGATTTCATAAAATAAAGTAAGTGATGTAATGGCAGCTGGAGTAAAGCTTTAATAAAGATCTGAAGGTTGAAGAGTATATTAAACAAATGACTGCTAAAAATTTGGCTCCTTTAGACTGAAAAAAGCAGAGATGAGACGAAATCTGACTACTCCCTATAAATACAACATAAAGCATAAACATCAAGACATAAAAGGTATTTAGGCCAAGGAAAGGAAGTTGGCACTGCAAACAAATTTAGTATGGAAATTACAAGCTTCTCAGCTGCCAGAGGGGTGAAGCTCTAGATCAGCTTGTCCAAAAGAGGAAAAACAGCCTAACTGGGCTTTAAGATAAATGTGGATAAGCACTGTGAACAAATTACACAATCTGGTTTCTGTGACAGCTCAGTACTGGGTTAGCTATCCAGCTTAGGCTGGATTCAATAAATGTAACTAAAGCAAAAACTTAACAGCACATAGCAGAGGCACTATGACTTGTGTCTATGGAGAAGTAAGTCTTAGCGCATTGCCTATGCAGAAATACATTTCTGCTTACTGCCATTCTGTGTTTCTGCTCCTCTTTAGATCAAGAGAGGAGAGTTGCTTGGCATGCAGGAAGCCTTGAAAGTAACTAACAGTAATTCAGTCATGTGCACAAGACTTCTGTCACTAGAGACATAATTATTTTTGAGAGAGAAATAACCTATCCAAAATACCTGCTTTTTCCATTGGTTAAATTTCTATGACAGCAGAGGTGGGTTTAAGTTTGAAGGTCCAGCCTTTTGCAAGCAGTTATTTGATTTTCTGTAGCAGATCCAGTGCTGAGTGGTAGGTTAGTTAGCAAGCATAGGGAAGGCAATTAGTTAATAAAAATAAACTTTGTTTACGTTACTGGTTTTGCTCACAGCAATAATGAGGTTTTGGAGTGATTTCCACAAACCTTGCACTGGCTTCATTTGTTCACCCCAGAGCAGATGGGGTGTACAAAAAAACCAGATTCCTTTCAGGAAAAACTAAAACGAAATCTCTGCTCCATAAGTGTGCCAAATGCACCACAGCCCCTCATGGGGACTTTAGGTTCTGAACACAAGACTGGTTCTTTGGGCACTCTCAAGCCATGTGTCTGGCATTATATGCCACCAGTGACATCAGAACCTCACTGTCCTACCACAGCACTGCTAGACATTCACAGGGATGGACACCAATAGCTGGAAACCCAACAGGAAGGCCATGCCATGAGAGCACAGCACACAGGCATGGTCCTGCCCCAACCCTGACACTCTAGGGGGAGAACCTAAACCAGCCCAGCATTCAGTAGAACTAGGAAGACCCTAGGGTTTTTACAATGGCAAATACAGGTTGGGTTGAAGGGTCTTATAACACTAGGCAGCTGTTATGGGCTCACTTCGTATATATTTCCCAAGCACAAATTTTTACCTCGAACATAATGAGATGTCCAATGATTCATCTAGTTTTCAATCATTCAAGTTACCAAAAATCAAATTTGCTTAATGGTTTGTCTTTCGTGCTTCAGTTTAATCCCTGAGAGAAGATTAGCTGCTTGCGCCTATTCCTCCTTAAAAAAAAAAAAAATCATAACTGATTCACCATCTAATTCATAAAGTTTCTGAAGTCTCTCTTGACTCTGCTTTCTCTAGCTTTTTCTGCTTTATTTTTAAAGGTATTTCTACAAGTACATGCTTCATGTTGCTAGGTTTCCAGAGAAAAGAAATAAAGGAAGAAAACAAATCAATGTTTTTTAAAAAGAACTCTCAGAAGTTCAAAAGGAAATATGAAACAATCTTTTGTTATGTATGTGCCAACATGCCCTTTTCCCTAAATTTACATCTTCATTGTCTATGATGGACACTTAGCATACAAAACTGTGCCAGTGAGCAACAGCAGATGTTAAGACTACCCGAGAAAATAAGGTACTAAGGAAATAATTATGAACTTATATGATTCATATGTCATAAAATTACAAAATTTCATATAAGTGGTGCCTTTGATGTCCTCCTGCTTTAAAGTGTGCACATGTATGGATGTGCAAGCTCTTGTGTGTTTAGTACACCAACATATACAGAAACATCATTGAAATGCAGCAACGTTTCATGCAAAAGAGCTGCTCAACAGGATATAGCAACATATATGACAGATAGAGCAAGAAGAAAATTCCCAAGAAATGTCCTCAATTTAAATTACAAGAAGAGTTTGGGTTGACAAAACAGAACAATCAAATTGGCTGGGACAGAAATATCATCACTCCTTACTCTTTGATATGTGCCATCAGCTCTGTAATGACCATATGAAATCATTGGTTCAGAGTTGTTTTCACATCAGAAGTGGTCAGGCAAAATACCAATGGCTGTACAGAAAGTGCCTTTCAGACAAAGCCAGAAGATGTCAATACAAGCAGAAACTGAATGATTTCTTGGGATTGTGGGGACACAGCTTGACATCGGTTGTGAATATACTCGCATCCTGGGCAGGAGCACAGTCTCAGATTAATGGTATTTTGGAATGAATAAGCAGGTTGTTGATTTATAACAATATAGCAAGATAAGCCCACAAATAACATTCAGGTCCATTACCTCAAAATTGGTGATGCCAATAAAATGAGACCCTGCTATGAAATGCTTTCTAATGTATCACTGCAAAACAAAATCTCAGTGGTCTTACTTGTAAAGGCACAGCTAGTTTATCTCCACTTGAAGAACATACAAGGCAGGACTATAAAGTTACCCTGAAGTTACCCACAAACTTTCAGAGAACAAAAAAAAAATCTAAAGAACATTTTAGTTCTCTCTTGGTTTGGATTTCAAGCCACGTGCTTTGAAAAAAAATGCCAATATTCAAATCTGACCAATTCGGGTTTCACAGTGTTTATGATCAGCTGCCACACATGATATAATGACTGAATAGACAGTTACAGTCCACAGGCTATCTTGGCAGATCTAACCTGTAACTGCTGCGATATTGAAAGCCATAAAAATTGCAAATTAAAGCTATTTAGAACTGAGTACATTCAAAACCAGTAGCTCTATACAGAAATGCAAGTGGACTTTTAAAAAACAAAAAATTTTAAACATATCCACATAATTGCAAACATTTCTGTGTGGATTACTCTCCTTTAACTATTACAGGTTTAAAGACAATCATACACAAGACCAATGGTATTTTTATAATCTGTAGGACTTTACACTAAAACAATTAGTTTCACTTGTACAACAATAAAAGTGTAGAAAAGTCTTGACAAAAGCACACTTTCAAAGATCGTTTTCACTTTTAAAAAAGCAACAAAGCTTCATCATTTAGACTCTAGAACATACTAAAACGCTGAACTGACAAAATTCTGTCCTTTTAATCTACCTTATCTCATATCCATCTGCAAGAAAGCATTGCACAAATTTTTTCCACATACATCTGCAATACGTGTATGCAGAACACGTATTTCTTCTAAAAAAAAAAAAAAAAAAAAAAAGGAATAATTTGGTAAGAAAATATATGGTCATATTTTTAAACTGTGTCTTCTTCAGGAAAAATACTGTGTTTAAATTCCAATTACACCATTTAGCCAGAAATGGAAATAGCCTCTGAGTCACTGAGTGCAATCCTTTGAACCAAGCCTTCACCTCCAGCAGGCAACCCTCTGCGCTGACTTAGCCTACCATTCCCCTGGAAGGCTGAACCCATCTGTATTTCCAGCACTGGTCTGAATTTACTCACAGTCATACCTGCCTGGTTTTGTGTCAGCAATAGCTTTCAGCACAAGTACTAATGTCTCATCAAGAGAAACAATATTTAAGCAAAATCATCATCTACAGCATTATGGCAGAGAGATTTCAAACCATCTTTCCTAAACACAAGCTGAGTTATTACCTTTTGCAATTTTTATTTAAAATTTATATCGTATGTTAGTGTGAAAGGCATTAAATTAACTCTTTACATTTTAATGTTTGACAAGTGCATTGTGTGTATGTATTTATACATATATAAAATAATAAATTTTTGTTTTCACTTTTGACTGGTTTTGTACTTTAATTTACCACCAAGTGATTTCATGTTTCCTTGCACCACTCACCAGGCCTCTAGAGTACAACTCCATGTACAGTGTTTGGGACTGCACTTCCTTTTTAATGTAGCCTCCAAGGACTCTCATGAGCTGGCTTCTTCCTCTCTTCCTTCCTTCCACACAACCTGGCACGGCCTTTGCAAGCTCCTGTACCACTCCCTCAACTTCTGAAGATTCTACAATAAGATTCAAGTAGAGTAGCAAGATGTGTAGGAAGCCAGTCTGCATTGGCTTTGCCCCTTCTATTTATACTTTTCCCACAGCCCTCTCATTAATTTTACTCTTAATTTTCTCATTCTCTTTCCATCAGTGCGTCCCCACTACTGTGCTCACTGTGGTGCCTGAGGAGGCGGCGCAAAAAAAAGATGGGATTAGAAACTTCTGCCAGAGGTAACTTTGAATAGGTGTGAGGAAGAGGTGAACAAGAAACCCTGCTCACTGTCCGCAGTGACATTGCAGGTGTCATGCATCAGGCAGTGCCAGCAAGACATGCACAGCCATCACTCCAAATGAACGATTAATGACTGAACTGAGACAGCGAAATGACAAGGTCTAAAATATGAGATTGACTGTCTAAGATTAAAATCCACATGTGACTTCTGATCTCCCCCCAAAGTAATAGTGCCGTTTACTTCCCTGAATTGCTGGGGGGGAAATTCTCAGAGATGCACAGGATTGCTGTGGCTGAGAAGGACCTCAGGTGGACCCACAGCAGGTGCCTCAGGACTGTGTCCTGTTGGGTTCTGAATGCCTCTGAGGACAGGGACTCCACAACCTCTCTAGGCAACCTGTGCCACTGTTCAACTGTGCTCACAGTGAAGAAAACTTCCTTCCATACCCCTACCCTTTTTTTCTTTAATTTTTCATATTCTCTTATGTTCCTTTTCAGAAACAAAGACAACAGCTGAGTGCAGATGAAGTTAAATAAATAAACCAGTAGGAGAAAAAAAAAGAAAATAAGTAGTAACACAGATCCTTTAATTTAACTCATTGTATTTTATCAATTGCAATTCCTCTGGTTACCACAGAGATTGGCACATTTCTTAAGCTGGGGACTCATGCTCACGAGCTTTAGCATTAAGTTGCGCAAAGCGCCAGTGAATCTGACTCTGAGAGGTCTCAAAATTCCCATTATGAGCATGTTGGTATTGTGCAAACTCATGAAGCAAAAGCAAATAGGCAATGCTGGGTTAGTATTTGCTGTATCATCTAATGAGCAGACACATTTTTTTTAAATGAGTGTAAAAAAATATCTCCTGCACATGCTTCTCTTTATCAACAAACCCAAAAATGCAAACTGGTTTTAAAGTCTGTAAGATTGGCTCCTAATATTCATCTAGTTTGCATAATGAGGATGGCTTTTTCTAATTGTTTTCAGCTTGTGAGTCACGTATTTACACATAGATGCTGTTGCGCTTCTGACACTGCACCAACTCCACACAGAATTTGGGACATAGTTTTTCTTCAGCATCTATGATGATGAGAAGAACTGCGCTGAAGAACTGACACACTGCCCTTTGCATCTCACTGCAGTTTTTAAGTGAAATTTCTCTGTTCAAAATCCACGGGGGGAGAGGCAGGGGAGGAGAAGGAGAAGAAAGATTTCAAACAGTCTTTCATCTAATGCCCGGTCATTAGGGTACAGATCAGCAACACGACAGAAAATAAAGACCTGTGCAGTAATGGCCTCTTGCACCTCCAAATGATGCCATACTGGGTCCAGGCTACAAGCCGTGAAGGGAAATCAGGAGAATATGTTCTCATATTTTTTTATTATATCAAGGCATATCACTTAGAGATCCAAATTTAAAATAACCATTGAAACTTAAAAGTAAACTCCAAAGAAAGCACATGCAATCTGAAAGAAAGAAAGATAAAACCAAACCAAATCAAACAAAACCAAACCAAAAAAAATAAATAGAAGTGAAACATACCTATACCTTACTATGGGGGGAAATGATTATTGTAAAATCGTATTTTTTCCAAGAGAAAAACAAAATATAGTTAAATTAGACAAAGCCACTACTCAGTAGTAATTGCCAGGTAAATTTTACCTACAGAGCTTAAAGTCTGTCTTAAAAACAAAGAAGATTCTCACTTTGTACCAGGAAGAGCCTCTACAATAAAACAACAAATATCACCAAACGCTATTTCAATATCATATAGTAAAAGCATTGCTCAGCATCAGCTAAGATCAAAATACTGTATTTCATTTTATTCACACAGAAAAATGATATACTGCCTCAGATACATGACTACCCTTTAACTGAATTAAGTCCTTTCACCACTGTGTCTCAGTCAATTGGCCAAGGCATCAGCATGGGATTTCAGTCATTTTGTTTACTATTGTCCTTCTTCCTATATGATCAATTTTGCCTGAGGGGCG
>WYDI02018957.1:0-10722 GCA_009867235.2 Psittacus erithacus | reverse complement strand
GACGCCCCTCCAAGTAAAAGCGAACTGTGGCCTGCACTCTGCTGCCAAAGAAATTGAGAAAAATGCATTGGCAATATAAGTTGTGGCATACCGCTTGGCTGCCTTTGACTCCAGTTCATACTGAAGTTCTAGCATGGGAGGTACGGCAGCACTCAATGATGGTGTGACTTCGTTCACGCCATGATAGTCTACTGTTAGTCTTCACTCTCCATTAGACTTTCACACTGGCCATATGGGGCTATTAAAGGGTGAGCGGTCCTGCTGATCACCTCTTGACTCTCCAGTCTACGGATCAGCCCATGGATTGGAATCAGGGAGTCTTGGTTGGTGCAATATTGCCGCCAGTGCACCGTTGTGGTCACGATTGGCACTTGTTCAGTGGTGAAATTCCAAAGCACTGGAGGGGCCCACTGGCCTAGATACTTGTCCGTACTATCCCACACATCCTGCCACTCATGACTGTCCAGCCTCAGGGAAAATCTCTTGGTCCTTTGCTCTTGGGACCAGACAAAAGGATCATGGGTAAAACACACCCTGTATGCTTGCCAACATGGTGATCCCCATCACAATCAGCAGGCAGGTCTCAAGGGTACATAAAGGCCATTCAAAACCCTCAGAACTCTCAAATGGTGCTGTAAACGGTCTGGTGGGGGGGCTGGGAGCGTAAGGGAATATCTCCTTCACAGGTTGACCACCTGAAGAGGGGAAAAAAGATGTGTAATTGCTAAGCACTTCTATTATATACCTTGCAAAGTGTAGAGGTGGTGACCACACTGGGAATGCAAGCCAGATCAGTTTCATGATCAATGATTCTATTGTATTACAAGTCATTACCATAAAGTACAATAAAACAAGAACCTTAGCCCAAGCCCCCCATCTGATAAACACTAACACAGCAAATACTGGCTGTAAGCAAGATACAACATCCTGAAACTCTGAGATCAAGAGCAACAACTTTGAAAGCCAATAAATCAGCATTGTGACAAGCAACTATTAATCTGAAACACTGAATGCTTATCACAAACATGATTAGACACACTCTGGTCAGATCTGTCGTTATCTCAACCCTTCGTGCCCCACGTTTGGTGCTGAAAAGAACTGTCGTGGTTTAAGTGCAGTCACCCAGTAACTCAGAACAACACAGTCTCTCTCTCACTCCCCCTCCTTCCTTCTCCCCTGCTCCCAAAGGGATGGGGAGGAGAATCAAAAGAATGTAACTCCCATGGGTAGAGATAAGAACAGTCCAATAACTAAGGTATAACACAAACCGCTGCTGCTACCACCAATAATAATAATGATAAGGGAAGTAACAAGGGAAGAGAATACAACCGCTCACCACCTGCTGACCGATACGCAGCCCAACCGAGCAGTGAGCTAATCCTTTCAGGTAACTGCCCCCAGTTTACATCCTAGGCATGACATGCTGCGGTATGGAATACCTCTTTGGTCAGTTTGGGTCACGTGTCCTATCTCTGCTTCCTCCTGGCTTCCCCCCTTCCCTGGCAGAGCATGAGACTCAGAAAGTCCTTGGTTAGGCTAAACATTACTGAGCAGCAACTAAAAACATTGGTGTTATCAGCACTGTTCCCAGGCTGAAAGTCAAAACCACAGCGCTGCACCAGCTACTAAGAAGGAGAAAAATGACTGCTGCTGCTGAACCCAGGACATTGTGACAACCTCCTGTTGCTGTCATTATCATCTGAGAAATTCTACCCTCTGCCAAAGCTGATGCTCTTTTATGACCTGTCACAAAATAACATTAAGCATTGAAATTATGATTGTTTATTTAGACTGTTCTGGGTTTTTTACGCATATAAATACATATGCATTATCCTTTAATGAGTTAGGTTATTTAAATTTCAGATCAGGTCAGAGGTGTAGTGAGTGTGTTGATTCTGTATTCCTCCACCATTTGTCACCAAGTTGCTCCTTAAAGCTGCAGCCTTGGTTAGAAGAATGTCTTGGTCCTATGATCTCTCTGTCACTGTTTCTAAGCAAAGACTAGAGACAGGCTTCTTATCTACTGAGAAAAAATTTTTGAATGAAGCTTCCATAGTGACAGTTGAAGACATTACGGCTATGTGGAATATTCAAAGTCTATTGTGTTGGTGTTGCAAACATGATGTTACCTCAGTGGTTCAGACTAGGAAAGTTTCCTGCAGGAGCTCATATCACAAGGTAATACTTCAATGCAAATCCCTGGTGCTGAAGCAAGGCAGGTGACTGGTCTTAAGCTGCACTCCCACAGAGCTGAGGACAGCTATCTTACTGGTTTTCTTCTTTTTTGTGTCACACAATCATAGAAGTGAAACTGTACTGGCCAAAACAGAGATTCTGTAAAGATGGCCGGAGATACTCAGCCTTAAAGTCACTGCAGAATTTGAGTGACAGCCTGGAAAGAGCTAGCGATTGTTTTCTGAGCAGTTTTCCCTGTGAAGGTTTTGACCTGAATATATGTTTCTTTACCAAAGCTGTCTGGTTTTCATTCAGGCTGTCCATATTCTCAGGAGACAGCAGGCATCAGTTAGGAGAAAAAGCAGGGAACAGCTGAAGACCTAAAATCAAAGAATGTCCTTAGCAGGCCTTGAAGGCACCAGAAGCAGCAAGGCTGGGCACTGAAAACAGACAAGAGTGCTTTGACAGAAATGAAAAGGAATCAGCCTGCAGCTAGTTATTCTCCACCCACGAAGTGTAGCCGACTTTTCATTTATTTTTTTTTCCCAATGAAAACAGCTATGATACTGTGGACTGGCTGCGTGACAGCGGACATCTTGTGAGCAATCCAGATACCTTGGGGTTAGAAGATGATGTTTCTGCAGAGTGCACGTAGCATTCGCATGGACACCCAGCAAGAGCCAATCGAGTGTTGCTGTCAGGCACATGAACAATATTGTTGGGCCAATCAAAAGTTGTTATGATGCACGTGCTTGTTCAAGATTGTTATATAAGCAGTGTATTAAGAGGCAATAAATGGCATTCCCTTGATCATATTGGTCATCTCAGCGGTGTCCGTGACTCCCGCGTTGCAACATGATATTTCCCCTCTCCTGCATGCCCATTTTATCTGGTTAAGTAGTGCTCCTGTTGCTCAGCAAGAAGGACAAAGGCATACCTGACAACACGCAGGGCTCAGGAGAAAAAATCTCATGTCCTGCAACGATCATTGACATTTTCCACTCTCCCATTTTCTGTCATATATTTTGTAAACTGTCTGGGAAAATCTTGTATCCAGGGACCTGGATGTTTATTAGGACCCTCATGAAGAAAACCACACCAAACAAAAAACCCAGTAGTGGTATGTCTACAGTTTTACTTAATTCATCCAGCTCCAAACTGGGTTGAAATAACTCAGCGTGAGGAAAGAAGAAATGCTCCAGTATATTTTCCCTTTTTAAAATAAAACACAATAATAATAAATAATTGATTATCTTCATAATTGATCTACAACAGCTATTGTATTCTTTTTAGTTTGTCCTTCAGTAGATGCTCCACTGTTGCTTTAGTGATGCTCACTGATGAGTAAATACATCTCTTGTCAGTTTATTACATAGTTTAAATGGATGTTGGTATGATCTTCAAATGGCATTGAGATGTCAGTGGGGCTGAATGGCACCCATCTACTGGTACCTAGAGGCTACTTCATATGTAAAAGTCGCATGCACAAATTAAAAGCATGATTTTTGCTGAAAAGGAGACTTTTCCTATTTCTTTGGACTATTCATGTAAGTGCTTCACTGATATGTGAAATTAGAATCATGAACAAGTCATAATGTTCCTCACACATTCAAATTTACAACATGGACAAAATAGATGCTGCTTCCTATTCTCTAGACTCACGTCTCAATAATGTTAGAATAATTTACCTTTACATTTCTAATTGGCTTCATGCTGAAATTCTGTCCTTGTCATATGAGTGTTGCTAACATTTTCCTATTAAACTTGCCCTGAATTGTTAAAAGGAAGTAATTCCATACATTTCTGGGTCTTTGGGTTCTTTCATTCTCTGAAGGAATTTGTTCTCTTGAAAATTAAATTCTAAAGTAACACTGACTTCCCATCAAAAAGGTGTTAAGGTGTTTTCTGCTGGACAAGTAGGACTTTAATGCTATAATTTAATATATGTTGTTAACCACACTAACCACATTTGTGATTTCAGTGCCACTACTGAAAAATAACAACTTTTAAAATTACTATTCTTCAGTTCTCTATTCAATTTCAGAATACAGCCTCTAGCACATGCACCTTTTCCATTAGTACATTGGACTTCTTGAAATTACTAGGTGAAAAATATGTGGTAGGTTATAGGTTTACTCAGTGAACGTGACCTAAAACATTAAGATCAGAATTTTTTTGAAGAGTCAGACTGTGCATAAACACCGACAAAATTAAATCACTGAATAAAAGGGATTATTAGAATACTCTAAACCCAAGACTTTTCTATTTCAAAGTACTACTTACCAGTGAGATACAAAAAAATCATCCCATTATAGTTAACATAATCCTCTTGTTACTAAAGTTCTGTTGGTTCTCCATTTTATGAGTTTAAAATGTATTGAATACAATTGTTTATAGCTATTTCTAAAATCTTTGTTCTCTTGTAGTGCTCCAACATGACACACAACTCCTGCTGTGTTTTGGGCAGGACCTTGAACAGCCTGGCTTAATGGAGAGGAAAGGGTGTTCTTGCTTTGCACAGCTAAAGAAGGACATGTGAATTCCTTGCAAATATTATTACAGAATTATAAAGAATACAGCAAAAATATACAACAGCATATGAAGGAAACTAAGATTAGTTTAAAAAATTATAAGGCGGAAAGCAAAATATGTATATTCCCAGTGTATGGTTCATAGAAGCCTGAGAAAGAAGGGAGATTACTGAAAACCTACCTGTGGATTTGAGGTGAATATTGCCTGCCAGTTCCCCTAGGCACATTTGAAAATCACAGATTTTAAATGTCTCATAAAAGTGTCATTGCTCCCAGTTCTACCTGCTGCGGCCGACATCTGCACTTTGGGAATCTGCCTTCCTAATACAAAAGGCAGCCAACAGCCCTATAAAGAGTCAGGTCACTTACCCTGCTGCAGTCCAAATGCATTTAGGTCAATGTTACGCAGGGGTTGTTTTTATAGTTTGAAGAACTTTAAAGAAGCAATATGGATGCTCACACAAATGACTATGGAGGTATATACTCAGATTGTCCAGGTCTGCCCTAGATCCCTTGCCAAAGCAGCAACCTGGCAGTCTCCACTGCACGCAGAGCAACACGGTGACTCTCCACGGCATAAAGCAGCGCCTTTCTCCCTGCCTGCAGCACTGACATGTTGTCTTTGCCCAGTGACAGCAAAATTTCTGCAGCTAGAAATTATCTGCAGCTCAAGAATGCAGATACTGCTTCGTGTATGACACAATGTTGCAAACATTTTTTAAAATCTTCCAGCACCTTTGGAGGAAGGTGTGCTATTCCTTTTTAAAGGACAGAGAGATGGAGGTACTGGAAGAATGAATTCAGTCCTGCTGGGAGAAATGATTTTGCAGCCATGGCAGTTTCTTGTTTGTTCAGCCAGATCTCCCTTCAGCAACTACCTCATGTAGTGTTCTCATTCCTGTTTAATTCTCTTAATTTTTTGAACTGATACAGCTTTAGGAAAAGGCTGTCTCCTCTATTCCTCCCGTGTACCATCAACAGAACTCTTTACTGAGCTCACTTACTGCTCAAGGCAGGCATAAGAGCTGCATTACTGTCCTTAAGGGTCTATTTGGGTGGCAGGTTATCTTGCACAGATCCATGATGGTTAGCAAAGGCAAAGCCCAGCTTGATGTTCAGAGTCTAGCTTGAGTCTGCAGAATTGTTAGGAGTAGAGACAAAAATTTACTTTGTTGATAAATTGAACAAAACACAGAGGGGTGTACATAGAAGATCACAGTGGTAAGCTAATCCTCATTTTTCAGAGCAGGCTCATGATAATCAGATAAATATTTTCATGATAGCCAGGTACATGCTTTTTTCTACCCCCAGTATTAAGAATCTTAGACTCATACAATGGTTAGAGTTGGAAGGGACCTTAAAGATTGTCTAGTTTCAAACCCCTGCCATGGACAAGGACACCTTCCACTAGACCAAGTTGGTCAAAGCCCAGTCCAGCCTGGCCTTGAACACTTCAGGGATGGGGCATCCACAGTTTCTCTGAGCAACCTGTGCCAGGGCCTCCCCAACCTCACAGTAAAGAGCTTCTTCCTAACGTCTAATCTAAATCCACCTTCTTTCAGCTTAAGGCCATTCCAGCTTGTTCTATCACTGCATGCCTTTGTAAAAAGTCCCTCTCCAGATTTCTTGCAGACCAGAAAGAGAGTAACAGATAAAAAAGAGTTACAAGAAAGCTAAAAGGAAACAATTTGTCTGAAGTCAGGTGGGGAACGGATCAAAAGCCCCTGCTGCTCACTGCCTTTTGACAGCCAACTGTCTGGGTGAAGCTCAATTGCTTTCTAACAATTGGGTGTTCGTGAAGCACAGTTCAGTGGCTCTGCCACTATATAGATACTCATCTTGCTGAACGGAGAGGTCTGCAGCAGAGCTAATAATCCTAAACTCTCATTAAAGTTATTAGGCACAAATACATTCATGTCACAGTTCATCTCACCCTAAAGCAGATGTCTAAATTAGGTAACTCATGCCCTAAAATTTCCAGTGTATACATCGACTACAAAAGGAGCTCTGAGTGAGATGCTCAGCTGCAGATGATGATCTAGATGTTTAAAGTCATGAGAAACAAAGTGGCTCCATTTCGTTTAGAAAGAATTTTGGTGAAGGAATACTATTTCTCAGAAATTGTAGAATGACTCTTATTTCAGAGAGGTTTTGATGAAAACAAGTCTCAAAAATGTGTCATCTCTGAAATAGGAGTTCTGAGGCTTGAATAGCTCTATAGCTCTACTCAATTCTGATTGTAACAAATTTGTTCTTAAGTAAAATTATCATATATGTAAGTTTTCTAAGAAGTGTCTCCTTTTGGAAATTTAATGTAGACAGGCTTTTTGCTCTTTATCCAGTGTCATTGATTGTAAATTCCAGACTGATAACAGCTGGACATGGTCAAATGAACTGTACTACATGTGCAGTGACACTAGGTTATTCAGCTTGCATGCATCTTTATAAGCACGCACCTTCAACAGAAATGTGATGACCCTTTTCATTTGATGAAAAAAAGAGAGTGAAAAAGAGGCAACGACTATGCAGATGGGGAAATGAAAGGAAAAAGGAGCAATAGACAAGGCTGATGAAAAACAGCACATTTTCATATCAGATGGTGAGATTTCATCATCCAATTCAGATAAGTTTTGAGGTAGAGATTTTATATGTAAGCTAAGTAAATTTTTTCTTAAGGAGCTCTTTAATCAGTGGTTCATCTTATGGCTATGTTCACATCGTATGTCATCACTGTGGTTGTATATGGGTTTAAAACCCTGACACTTGGGCACAGACCACGCTGCTCCCCGGCAGCAATCCTTTGCCAGCCTGCAGCACAGCCTTGTTCATTGCTCTGTGCATAGAAGCCCTGAGGCTCCTCTCCACATGTCCTGCTTTGCAGATTTTTTGCTCCAATTTCTTTGTTTTTCCTGTAATTGTATGTTCTTTCTCCTTCCTCTTTCCATCTTCAGGTAAAATTTAGTTCTCAGTGCGAGTAACTATTTATTTTGCCATACTGCAAGTTCTTAAATATCTAATTAAAAATAAGCAAATAAGAGCTAGAAAGAATTTTTAATTGGGTGATAGCAGTTCCTTGAAAATCAGTGGTAAGGTGACTGTCCATACTTATGCAGAGGGTGATGAGATTCAGCACTTAGCGGCATCTCTGTTTCCTTCTTTCCCCACATCCCCTCTATGGTGGGGCACTGTTTGCTGAGGTCTGTCAGCCATTTGCTCTTTCATTATACAGTTGAGGACCAGCTATTGCACACCTTTTATACCTATCCTGTCATTTCACAGTACATCTCTGCAGTGATAAAGCTGGCTTCAAGGATGTTCCTTTTTTTGCCCAAGTCCTTTCCCTCTTTTCCATCCCACCTTCTTTCCCCTCTGGCTTTTCTTTGTGTTGCTACAGGTACTTGTGGGACTGCACAGCATATTTTATTAGTGAAATGGAGCGGCTGAAAAAAAGGTAATCCTCATTTGTATCAGCATAATGTAGAGAGGACAACAAACAATGGTGCCAGGTTAAAAACAGAGGACAGGAAAGTAAAACTGGTGTGACAATCAAAGGAGTGTTGTCATATAAGTATATTCTTTATTACCTAAGATGACTCTGTAATGACCACAGATTTGCTGTAAATATTACCCTCTGCAATGGAGTTGTATGTGGAAGTGATTCTAGCTTAGTTTTGCCAGTAATCAGCTTGCCTTCTTCTCAGGGTGAATGGAGTCTCTTCTTGTGAAAACATGCAGTCCTGCTGAAGGTGGGTGGGGAAAGGTTAAGCCTGTGCTTCCCTCCTATGCACCAGCTGCTCCTGGAGACGGGATGCTTGTTTGTACCTTAGGTATTCACAAACCCTTTCTGAGCTTCTCCTCAGATAAAGCTTGTTCATGCTGCCCATGTGCCAGGCTGTAGCTTTCAAAGAGGTCTAAGTGATGTGGTCACCCAAATTATTCAAAATTAGAAGCACATGTCCAAATTGAGATGGCTTTGAAAAGCCCCAGCCAGAGGCTGCTTAGTGGTAGAAAAGGAACAGAACAATAAAGCAACCTTGCCACAGCACTGAAACATGACTCAGTGCTATAATTCAGCTTACAGACTCCATTACATTTAACAACATTTATTCATAACTTGTCCTAAAATCTTTTCTTTTTTTTAAATTTTTTTTCTTTTTTTTTTCCAGTTTTCCTTCCTTCCATTTTTCAGGGACAGATTTGTTTCAGATCTAGTGGAGAGGACACTTCTTTCAAGGATATTCTGGAGTTGTTTGTACAAGGCTGACAAAAAATTGCAAAACTGAATAAAAAAAAAAAAGAGATAAATTATGTATTGAAATATGGGAAATAATAATGGCAAACTTTTCATAACAACAAACCAAGCAGCAAATAAGACAGGCAACTCTTTACTCAAAGAATAATTTCTTCAAAGCATGGGGTGCTTTTCAACACTGGGGCCTAACTCATTCTGAACCACAGTAGTTGAGAAGCAGCAGTCTTTGCCCTGAGTAGAGAAAGTTTATATTATACACGTTCTAGGAAGTAAATTTTTATGTCTGTCTGGTAGGTCCCCAGTGCACTATGCTGTGCTTTATGGAGACAGATGAGCCAGTCCCAAATGGACTAGTCTTGCTACCAGAAGTGGAGTAGCTAGTGGGATCCCTGGAGATCCATGCAGGTGCATTTGTTCTTGTTTTCACTTTTCAATCATCTGCAGTGCAGATGTGCTTTATGAATCATAAAACAAAATGTTTTGCCTCCTCATTCCAGCTTCTGTTGACAGAGAAAAGCTTCACAAATATTCTGTGAACTGTGCTCATGCCATTTCTTAACAAATGCCTGACACTTTACTCCAGATAACAACTTTCTGTTGCAGAACCAAACCCTTGAAGATGAGGGTGTTTTGGTTTTGTTTTTTTTTTTTCCCAAAAAGTAATGCCAACTTTTATATTAGATAAATATTGCATTATGTCTTACATGGCAATGAGAGCCATTGAGTATGCAAATCTATCAACGCAATTTAGGTCTACTCATCCTCTAGTCCAATTTTTGCTGCTTTTTTTGTTTGGGTTTTGTTTTTTGTTTGTTTTTTTTTTTTTTTAAGACTTCAATTTAAAAAGCATCTGAGTAACTACTTCACAAACATATCAAACAGCATATTCTTCAACTCAAAATTTTCCATTAGGCTGCACATTTTGTTAGACTCAATTGTGTAGGAGGCCGTAAATTTCATATGGGTGCACTTGATTAATTAGTTGCCTTGATATATCACTTGTTTCTACTCTGAATGTTAAGTCAGAGAGTCAGCTGATCTAATCCAGTAGCCTTCTATTCCATCCACGTAATTTGCCTCCTCTGAGGAAAAGTTCTATCTGCATTACCAATATCTATGTAGAGCCCAAATCCAAATGACTGCTGAACACTCAATATTAAAAGATATCATAGTTTGTACTCCACAGTCTGAGTGTCTTCATTTGGTCATGTAGTTAGTGACTTCATGCTTCTTGTAATCTACCCCCAAGCTAAAAAGGAAAGCTGTTTAATTGCAGCTGTAAATCCAACAGTAAGCCCTTTAAGATCTGCTTATTTCATTTCTTTTTGCTTTATTATGATTTCCCAAGACCTCCTGAAAACTTCTTTTGTTGTAACCATAGTCTTGTATTTTTCATGGTGCTCATAAAAAATGTACTGAATAATCCATATGCACAGTTAAAGTACAGAGAGAGACTTTTAAAAAACAATTTTATTTTGTTACATAAATTACAAGACTTTTCTAGGTACCTAGTAAATTACGTTATTCTTAAAATCTGACTCACTTTGAACCTACCTTACCATAGGGGTTTGTGTATGCATTGCCATGGTATCCATCAGAACTCCATCTAATGGTTAACTGTGTACGGTATAATTATAACATTATATGTATATAATTATAATTATAAAATAATTATAACGTATATACATATAGCATTATATTTACATAATATATAACATTATATATATTTTATATATAATATATAATATGTATATAATGCTTAAC
>WYDI02018956.1:0-14399 GCA_009867235.2 Psittacus erithacus | reverse complement strand
GGCGGGGCGGGGGGCGGGCGCCGGGCCGCCGGGGCTGCCGCGCCGGGCCTGGGCGCGGGGGAGGCGCCGGGCCTGCGGCGGGCGGGAGGCGGTGGCGGCGTTTGGCGCCAAGGCCGGGCAGGAGGAGGGGGAGGAAGAAGCAGCGGCGAGCAGGGGGAGGCGGCGGGTCCTGCGGGTACGTGGGGCCGGGAGTGGTGGTCCGGGCTGGGCCGTGCCGGGCGGACAGCGTCCCTGAGGTGCCGTGGTGGGCCGCCCGCCGGTCCATCTGTACGGCGTGGGCGCTGAGGCCCCGGCCGCGTCCGGAGGGAAAAGTTGCGGCGGTTCCTCCAGGCTCCCGCTCCGGCCCCGCGCTCGGGGGGTCGTGCCCGCAAGGAGCAGCAGAGGCTGGGCGGCCGCCGGCGAAGCGCCCTTTTGTTCGCCGCAGCCCGGAGAGGCGGCGACCCGGCGGTCCCCGAGCCGGCGTGGCCCTGCGGAACGGGGCTGGGCGTGGCTGGCGGGCGGGCCGACAGACAGCCGAGCGGTTGTCCGCTGCCGAGCACTGCTCCGCCGGTATGTCGAGGAACTTGCTGGAACTGAGTTTGACAATGAAGCGGTAGCGCTACCCGGCCCGCCGCTGCCAAGGTAAGTTTTGTGATGAGTAGCCGGCGTGGGTAGTGCCCAGGAGCACCGTGCAGTTGTAAGGATAGGAGCGAGAAGGAGCCGGCTTCGGCTCTCCAGATATAGCCTTCTTCCTCCCTCGCACGGTGTTTGCTGGGATTTTATCCGTCTTTCTGCAAAGGACGCACAGCGACCAGCACGGTTAGCAGCAGGGAATGTAGCAAAAGTGGAACTTGCAAGTAATTCTGTAGTGATTGATGGGAAGAATGGGGAGCAGGCAGCTCAAAATACATCTTGACAGGAAGAATAAATGCTGCTTTTTCCTGTTTTATTTTACTACACTTCATAAAGATCATTTATAGTTATTTGAAGAGTTCAGCTATTATTTGCAAATTGTCATAAGGAGCAGCTACGTATGTTAAAATATCACTAAATTAGTGCAGTGCTTTAAAGGAGGCAGGGATGCTGAAGACAGCATCCAGCTGTGATTAGGAATCCTGTGATGAAAATACACTAGGAATAACTTGGAATCTATTGTGCTTCTCTGTTACTGTGGAAAAGCCTTTGCGCTGAAACTGAAAGATAAGAGGGTTGTATTTTGTCTTGGTGCACGTGGAACGTTTCATCTGCAGCCAACTCTTTACGTCATGTTGGTGCTTGTTGTGGGCTGTTCTGTAGAGCATCTCGAGTACACCTGCTTATCGCTGCAAAGCAAGGCCGTGTCTCGGCCACAGTTAGAGCTAACATGGAAGTGTGAGAGCTGGGTGGGTTTATGAGAGGAAAGGGCCCACCTGGGTGAAGGCATGCAAGTGTAACTTTCAAGCCTGCCACAGAGTTCTTTAGCCGGATGTCAGAAGCTTTCACCTTCACGTACTAAAGGGAAAGAATGCAATTTTAGTTAAGAAAGTGCCTTTTCAAATTAAAAGCAAGTTAATGCGCTTAGAATCCAAGTTTATGTTGGGTTTTGTTGTTGGTTTTGGGTTTGGCTGGTTTTTTTTTAGCTGAACTTCTAACCTCTTTCCAGACTGGACATGACATGCCCTGTTCTTAGTGCCAAAGAGAAGTAGAAAAAGAAGCTCTTTTCTCGGAAAGTTGGGCTTGAGATGCAATAGAAGTTATCAAAATAACAAGAGCTGTTTCTATTGCCTGTCCTTCATTTAATGTTTTCTCTTTCTAGGTTCATTTTGCAGAACAGGTCTCTCTCTGCCAGCAGGAAAATTTCCCCTGAGTTCGGTCAGTCAGTGCAACTGTGGGTTTGGGTTTTCTTGTTTATTTGCATTATGTAGCAGGTACCTGCAAAGATTTACTAGAGAGCTGATGCAGGAGCATCTGCAGTGGCCTTTATTGGCAAGGATGTGTGTTAACTTGGGATCTCGTTAAAATCCGCTGTGTATGTAAAAGACTTGGCTAGAGGATCTCAGTGTAAGTGTTAGAATGAACCCAGCTTTTTCCTTCTCCATGATTCTGTGGGCTTCCTCCCTGTGGCAGAAAACCAGGAATTTTCCGTGTGGAATTTATTGGGATACCTGGGGTTGTTGTAGACTTTTAGTTTTTAAAACATGTAGTTTTTGTAGAGCTGGGTGGCTCACTTAAAGGCTGCTCATTTATTTGTCCAGCTCTATATGTGTACACCTCAGCAGGCACACGTGGGCAGTCACTGTAGTAGCTGCCACATTCTGAGTGCTGTAGACCATTTATCCCAAAGAGCTTGCTGTGGCTCACCTGTGGGGTGTCTTGACTGATGGCCTGAACTCTTGCCTGGCATGATATGATGGCAGGTACCCAAGGCCATGGCGGAAATGGCTGGATTTGTTAGATCTGCTGATGAGAAGTGAAGTTAAATCCAGTACAAGCTGCCTCGAGTTTGAGTTTGAAATTGATACCCCTATGTTGCTCCCGGGGGGCTATTTAGGTAGCTTATTTCAGTCTTTGAAGTTGTTTTCTGTCCATTGTGCCCCACAGGGTAAGGAGCATGGCTTGGTGTCTTTATTTTTTTGTTTAACTCAGTGCAACATATCCTGACTAGTGCAGCTTTTATGATCCACGGATTAAAATGTTATATAAACCTCTGTTTCTGTGGTACATCTTTCTCCTTTAGTCCCTAAAAGTCTCCTTTAGAATTTGTTTAAGGTTTTGAGGGCTCTTACCTGAACAGGTTTGGTAGGTAATGTTATGTACACTTCAGAATATACAGAGCAATTTAGTAACAAAGAATTTAAAAGTTTGTGTTTTGTTAAGCATGGGGATCATTCTCTTTATATATTTTATAACCAAACCCTTGCTGTTCTGTTTAGGTCAGTGATGTTGTTGCTTCTTGCATTGTAGCCAGAAACGGACTTAGCCAAAACTTGCAGTTTGATCATGTCAGCTTAATTTCTCACCACTCCCACAACTTTTGTGGGAGCCACAGCTAAGGACTCCCAGGGGCTTCTCAATTTCTGGAGAGGAGAACCCTTTCTCTGGAATCGTGTGGTATTTCTCTGAAGATTTGAAAGTGGTTATGACACTTGAGGCTTCATGTAATTTGAGACATAAGCACAATTTTTACATACTTTACTTAAAATGGAAACTAACAAGTTAATAATAGCTCTTATCGGGGGATATTTATGTAATGGAAGCCAACAGATGCTATTTGCATCTTGAAGAGCTGATGTATTCAGGGCCCTGGCAGGTTTTGTGCTGGCGGAGGCTGGGTCAGGTGGGAGTGGGAGATGCTGGAGATCTGTAGTGCTTGATGGCACCTCTGTGGAGTGAGATAACTATATGAAATTTTGCATTTTAGCACGCAGTTGATTTTAGCTTAATGCTGCTATTTAAAATAAAAAAGAGTGTGAGAGGTGATTTATATTTATCCATGTTAAATGATCAATTACACCGTCACTTTAAAATGACTTTTCTTTAAACTATCTTCTAGCTACAACTGCACATCTGATGTTCAGAACCCCTAAAAAGTGTGTTTATAGATACTAATTTTACTGATGCTTCAACTTACTTCAGCTGTAAGATGGTATCTGGCAAAGTATTAGAAGTGTGATGTGACAGTCTGGGTGTTGCCTTCTGTGGAGAGATGTCTGTGTAATTACTAACCACCTCCCTGTTTCCCTAGGCTGTCCTCTCTTTCATATTTATTTATTTCCCAGTCACCCTTTTCTAGATGGCATCTGAACTTTTCTAGCATTTAAGATCTTGTCTCAGTGTGTAGGAGACAAGGAATTTTGGGATTAGTGCACTCTGGGAAGTGTGATCTTGGGCCTAATGAAATCTCCTGCGTTTGCAGAGCTGTAATACAAGCTTTACTGGGATTTAAAGAGATGGAAGAGACCCTGAGCTGTGAGTGTGGCTGCGGAGGCTCTGCTGGCACTTGTTAAGTTGTCCTGTTCAGAGGAGCAGGAGAAGATGGGAGTGTAAGCTTGTGACTGCTGCTGCTATTTGTTATAACTTTCTTCTGGATTAAACACTGGGATTTCTGCTTTAGCTTGTTAAAACTTTACTTAAAAGCTTTGGAGTGCTTGCCTTCTTTAACTTACACCTGCTACAGCATTAGATTACAGAGCTGTGTTTCTTGCTTATTGAATTGAATGCTGAACATAACATATCGTGTCGTTAATACCTCCTTGTGTTTTAATTAGAGCTGTAGGGAGATATTAAAAAACAGGTTTATACACATGCCTGACTGGTTGCTAAATTGAATATGCTTGTCATACGGTCTTGAGGGAATTATGTACTATTTTGCTAATCTGCTGTCCAAGGCTCTCCCCACTCGCTCCTTCTTTATCCTTTTTTTTTTTTTCCTGTTATTCTGAAAAAAACCAACTTCCCGAATGTTTTCTGACAGTCTCTCATAGCTGCTAAAAGTTCCTGACTCTGTGGTTGGCTTTGCCGAGGCTCTTGTTCATGTGCTAGAGAGCAGTTTTGCACCTGCGCGAGTGGTTTGGTGCACAGCAAGTCCAACAGCTTCCAAGGGTGAGTGCTGCAGTGGCAGAGTAGATGCGGGGATGCCAAAGGGAGGGGTGGCACCCTGCTTACCAGGCTGTGCAAAGCGAAACAACTGACCAGGAGCATTTATTACACATAGTTAATTCTGCGCGACTGTGTTACGAAGTGTTTTCCAAGCTGTGTTTTAAATTTACAGGTAGTTCTTGTTTTGGAGCATTCTGTTGGGTAGATAAGAAGTTGGAGGAAAACTTCTGGATGGGACATGTCTGCGTGCTAAATAGCTTTTAACTGTGATAAATTGTTTATCATGTTATGCTGGATGACTGCATTTCTTTAAATGTGCAAATGACATATTCTGCTACAAATGTTAGAGTGAAGTCTTCTGCTAAAGTTATTTTGGTTGTTAGGTTAATACACTACTAGGTTCATAACACTGGTGTTCACAGGCACTTGAAAAATTGTAACCAAACTCTGAGCTTTCATTCATACCACTTTAAAAAGGTGAGTATTGGTTTAACAGACTGGACGATTTTTAACTAACACTTGCTTTAAAGAGTGTAAGATTGAGAAAGTTACTAATTTTATCCACAAATATTTAAATCTTCCCTGTGTATCAATTATAGGAGAATAAAATGGCAGTGTTTTCGTTCTGCTGCTAGATAGAAAATACAACATCTTGAACTGCTGGATACAAAAACATAAGGAAAAATGTGTGTCCTGTCAGGGGAAGGAAAGAGTGTCCCTAGTGGGATTACTTGCAGTTTTTAATTCTCTTTGTTGTTCTGCTTTTAACTGCTTGTATTTCTTTAATATTCTTCCAGTGTTAATTTGTGAGGTTTGATATCATAGTGGCTGTAGAGAACTCACTGTTGGAAGTAGTGCTGTATCTCACCCAGGTTTTGACTTTAATGAAAGACGAAAAAACAACCACCAACAAAAAATCCCTGAAACACTGCATGTTTCAGCATGGAGCTGAAATACAGAGCATGTGAGCGTGTTAGGGATCCAAGCAAGAAAATGGTAGGCTCAGCAATTATCTGGTGAGAAGGTGCCTCAGCATAAGAGGTAGCAGAAATACCTCTCCCTCTTTTATTAGTACTTGCAAGGGAAGAGGAGTAGCAAACTTGTACTCTGTTCCTGCTTTCATGCAAATAGGTTCATTTCCCAGCAGGTAAACTGTCTGAAATCGTGATAACGGGTGATTACTCTGCTGTGGAAAGTAAAGCTTGTTAAATGCTGTTTGATAGGAAGGAGAAGAAATGCTCATTTCAAGCGCAGAAAATAGTTTATTGTTTTGTTGGGTTTTTTTTTTTTTTCCCTAAGAACTGCTGACGGGTGGTCTGGCAAGGGAAAGGTTACTGGTCCGGTCATCAGTGCTGCTGGGCTTTGCTAGCATTAACCTTGTTGGATGGAGTTCTGGCAACTCTTTGGCTTAATTCCAGAGCTGTTGGTTTCTTTTGCAAAAATCTAACTGACTGTCATTTAAGCAACTGAGAGGCAGATACTTAAACCTGATAATGAAGTTGCAGTCTTCCTTATGTTAGCAACATAATCATTCCCAGAGTAGCACAAAATGAACAAGCTTAAGAAGTAAGTGAAGCGTTTTGCCTGACAAATTTGAACTTGCAGTTCTGCAACAGAATGTATTAAGAGTGAGGGAGGAGCCACAAGGTTGATCTTAATACACGGTGCTTGTTAATGAGCAGCAATATTGGAATTTTGCTGTTGGCATATGTAGGAAGTGAAGTTTACTCCTGCTTAATGATATTGAGTCTTTTGTTTGGGTTTTTTTTTTGTTTTTGTTTTAAATTTTTTTTTTTTTTCAAAATAGTTTGTCTGTGTTTCAGAAACTAATTTTCTGCCCTGCCCTTTCTTTGGTTTGTGCTTCTTCACTTTTGACGTCCAAGAGAAAAAAAAAAAAGGTGGAAAACCTCTGGGATGAAATAATTCCACATTTTTGTATGAATAGAAATAACGCAGGATGGTTTTGTGTGTTCTTTGGAACTGGTATCCATCAGTTTAGGTAGCTTTGGTTTGAGTTTTGTTGTGTTGGTTGTTTGTTTTGTTTTTTTTTTTTTTTATTTTTTAAAGATGTCATACTATAGCTTCCCAGTGATGTTTTGTGAAAATTTTGGGAGTTTTTCTTTATTCCGGTATTTTTCAGGTGTTTAAGTCTGTTGAAGTTGGTAGTACATGTATTTTTCATCAAAATAAATTTTTATACCGCTTAGCATACAAAGGGTTTACTTACCCTGGTAATTGGACATAATTTCGCCAGTGACTACCAGGTTACATCCATGTATGCTCCTGCAGTTTTGATGAAGATCTGACTTTCTGTAATCTGATCTATGTGCCTGTACAGAGGTGAAATAGCTGTGGTGCAGCTGTTATCAAATATAAAGTCTCTGGCCTGAGCTCAGTGAAAGAGGAGGAGGTTAAAAATGATTTAATGTGTCGGTACTTAGTGCCTTCTCTCTTTCCTCTATTACTTAATGCTGAATATATATGTTTCTTTCCTAGGCATGTGCTGTTTTTGTTTTTCTTCCTCTATCAATGCTGTAAAACTTAGGAAGGTGGGATATATGTTATTAGAAAGCTTGTGCTCCTGACAATCGGCTCAGTATCAGTCAGATCCCCATGACTCCCATTACGTGGATTAATCTGGCTTAAGTGCTTTCTTAGATCTTTTGTTTGGCATCTTCTATGTACTTGTTCTAGATTTTTGGAAGCTTCTACATTTAACAGCAAACAGGGATATGCATTAATTTACGTTGCTGAAGTCGAATAGCTTTTGCAGATGCCATTTCATTCTCTTTCTAAGATTACTGAAAAGATTATTAAGATTATTCTGTTTGTTCCCTTGTGCATGCTTGACTCCCGCATTTCAAACAGTCCACTTCTGAGGTACGAGTGTGTTAAGAGCTGGAAAAAACATCTAAACTAAATTAAAAAAGGGGAAGAAAAAAGAAAAAAAATAAAGCCCCAAGTGCGCACAACAACTTGAATGTGATTTATAGTTGTTACTTATCTCTCCCAGCCATGTCTTTGATGCCTTTGTAGTCTCCGTTTGGCTGTCCCCTCTTCTTTTTGTCTTGACTTCCCAGCTTTTTCCTTGTTATTGGAGAAAACAGTGTTTCTAGCAAGTGGCTCTCTGTTGTCTTGGGACCCTATAAATCAGCTAGGTCAAATTAAAATGGTCTCGTGTACCAGACTCCAGGCGCTATGGACTTCCAGATTATTTGCAGTTGGCCTGAAAATATTTTAGCAGACCTTTTGGTTTGGTTGGGTTTGAGTTTTTGTTGTTGCTGTTTTGTTCGTTAGATGGTTGCTTTTAAATAAGATTTGTGCAGGCCTGATAAAGAGATGCTTTTCCCTTGTCAGAGTTTTTATGTGAGGTGTTACTTTCTGTGGCTGGTACATATGGGTGGGTTTACATATCCACTGAAAAATCAAGGTTGTTGTTTGTTTGTTTTTTTTATATTCATATAAAATAAAGTATTCATGATATAACACTTCTCAGTGAATGATTGTATTGATGTGATGAGGATTTTGCTTATGTATTTAACAAAAACTTCTGTCCTCTTTATGCCTGTACATGTGTAAGTTGTGCTTGGTTAAGCAAGTTGAGTCAGTGTGATTTAAAGTAAACACAATTGCTGATGTGTGTTTTGAACAGATAATAAGTATGTTTCAAAAGCAGATGTACTTTTAGGTATCAAGAGGAACTGCTGGAAAAACAAGACAGTGGTAAAGCATTGGTTTAGTGGGGTAACTTTCAAAAGGCTTAAAAGTAACCAGGATGCAGATGTCAAATACTTCCTAATAATCTCTGATTATTTTTTTTTTTCTGTCAAAGTGCTTTTTCTTTTCCTTTCCTCCTTGAAATAATTTTAGGGAGTCTATATTAAGCTCATTCTATTGGGGAAACTAGTGTTTCTAGCAATTCAAAGGTGTTGCACTGGGGTAGCTGTGTTACAATCATCAGGCTGGTCATACGTGTTTAATTCTGAATAAAAGGCATTAGTTCAGCCCTTGCACAAGGCCTATAGAAGCTGAGCCTGCTTCGTTCCCATGCTAGACTTTGGCCATAATAAAGCATCTTTAGATCTGTGACTTAGAGGTCTTAATGCCACCTTAAGGTATGTTGTACTACCTCTGCCTGTTCATAGCCTCTTATAGGCTTGTAGGGATAAAATCATTCAGAATTGTGGGTTTAACTGCATGATGGCAATTCCCAAAAGAAAAGAAGCTCAGCTCCTATGTTTACTTTCTCTGTTGAGCTTTCCAGGTCTGACAGGATTTTAGCAGGATTATAGAAGTTTTTGTGCTCCAGGTAAGCAGAAGTGATGCAAAACTCTTGAGGAGCAAACCTGTTAAAGCAAGTTGTCTTGTCTTTATTTTTATTCTTCCTCCCTCTGGAGGATTGTAATGGGGTTTGGCAAGTTCAGCACAGAGGGCATTTGTGCTTTTTGCATGCCTGAAGTGCAGATATACCAGTGTGCTGTGAGGGACCTCAGAACTGGTGGAAACCTGTTCGTATAACCCAGCCATACGGATGCGAGTGGCAGTCTCTCTGTGTCTAGTTTAACCCCTTGCTAAGCAATGTCAAAAGCTTGGTCTCTGCAAACATGATAACTTTATATAGCAGAAATCTTACCTTACTAAACTGCAAGAAATCATAAATGTCTGTGTATTTATAGACAATTTTATTAAAGGTCACATACTTATTTTTGATAGCTCTTCTGGCATTGGGTGCTTTTAAACGAGTAGTTCTCTTGCATTGCAACTCCCATCTTGCAGACTCTCACCCTTCCCCAACATGTTTGCATCAGGAAACTTTGAGAAGAAATAAATGCAAGTTTTGTTGCTTGGGAGTTCTGCTCACAAATTTATCAGATAAATGCTTTGCTAATTTCTGGCTTTGTTTTGGCACTGTCCTTAATTCCTATTGATTCCACCAAGGCCAAAATTTCCTTGCTCGTTTCTCAGAGCTTATCATGTGTTTTGTCTGACTGAGCAGGAATGGCTTTGGGAAAGGATTAGTAGTTGACACAGGCTTCTTTTCATGGCAGTAAAAAACCACCAACTCTTTCTGACCATTTAGGATCATGTTCAAGGAAGGAGTAATTTTTGGTTACTGCTGTGGAATTTGCAGCTACAAAGGATGAAGTTCATGAAGTTTTGTTTACTGTGTTTTTGTGTCTGCTACTTCATTAATTGTCATTTGATTGTGCTCCAAGTCTTGTGTTTTGCAGTCTAAGTACAAAGCTTGAGTACTTTATGGAGTTTCTTTGCAGGAGGAAGTGCCAGTCTGAGTGCTAGTGTGCTATTGTGATGATCAGCTGTCTGACCAAGAAAGAACAGAGGGCCTTTCCTTGTGAAATCTCACAAATACCAATATACTGAGTTCGATGAAGGATGTCAAAAGTACTCTAAATGACTGTGATGAGCAAGTGAAATTGCAAGTGAAATTAACACTTTTTTTTCCTCTTGCCTTTCCTTTAGTTTCTCTGGAAACTGACTATCATTCAGTTGAATACTGACTAAATGTTTTGATAGGAGGTGAGCTGTTTGAGGGTGACTTTTCTGTGGCCAATGAGACTGCCTTCAAGGCCAGGAATACACAGTGTATTCACTATTTACTCAAATTCCTTGTAGCCACAGCCGTTACAGAAACTTGAAAATGCGTGTTCTGTAGTTTGTATGAACCCCTCTGTTGTATGTTGGTGAGCATTATAACTTAATGTAGCCAGAAGAGGAGGCACAGTCTTTTCTTGACTACTGTCATCCAGCTGTGATATAGCTTTCCTCCTGTAATCCAGATGTAAATTATTCTGAATCTTTTCTTTAAACTCACTGATGTCAGCCAGTTGTGGGTGGATTTGGTTTTGGTGTGGTTTTTTTCCCCTTACTTACATTGACCACAATAGGAACAGAGGCTCAGCAGGCTCATTTGAGTTATAAAAGCTGGTGGTGGCTTCAGGCATGAGTTCCTTCTGACCAGCAACTGGTGGCCATCCTGCATGTAAGTGGTCAGAGCTAAATGGCACAGCATGGGTAGTAAAAGGCTGCATGGGCTGGGCTTCCATCACAGCAGTGGGGGTGACTTCAGGTACTTGCATGTTCCAGGTAGCAGCAGCAGAGTCCTGCGAGGGAGAGGGGCCTGGTGTCTGGTAGCTGAGCTTGGAAGGTAGGAGGCATTGAGGCTAAATCTTGGTGGGCAGAGAAAGAGGGCTGAGAAGGTAAGGTGCCTTCTGTGGGATCTCACATTCTGTGGGATGGCCTTTGCAGGTGTGGTAATCATTGAAGCCTTATGCAACGCTGAACTGGATGTCTGAAGAGTGCATGTGAGGAGAGGAGAAAGAAAGGTCTAAGCACTGATCTGATTCCTGAAGGTATCTGTTTACAGGGCTGCAAGTCAGCTGTTGAATCTGCAAGAGAAGAGATTTCTGGCATCATTTTCTCTTTGGTGTGTGAGCTGACTGTCCTAAACGTGCTGGGCACTTTGAGTCTTGCCTTAAAGACCTTTTCGTTTTGTTGCATGGGGAGTTAAAACATTATGAGGTTTGTTGTTTCAGAGATGTAATTTGAAGGCATTGAAATGCACCGTTTGATACAGCTTCAGTCTGAAGTCTAAATCTGGCCCTTCATCTTTTATATTGTCAGTGTGTGGAGGATCCAGCAAGAAACAGTGATGTTGCTTTTAGCATTTGTGACTCTTGTGTGTGTGATGGGGTCATGGGACTTGCTGCAGAGCGTATGAGAATGGGAAGGCTGTGCCATCAGAAATATAACATCTGTTATCATACTTCAGAGGTTCTCACACTTTGTGAATAGTTTTATTTTTTTTTTATTTTAAGATCTCCACTAAAGATACCCATAACTGTGCACAAATATAGTTGCCTTAAATTATGGAAATTATCTGTGGGAAAAGATGCTTCTAGGTCATTTAGATCATTGCTTCTGAAATGTTCTTTTAGACCTCCCTTCGGCACACAACATGAAGTAGCTGTCACTCAGCTCTAGGAAATGCACACAAGTGCATCTGTTTAGGATGGGATGTACAAGTCGAATGAAGTGGGTTGACAGTTAAGATCTGACTGGCCAAAATGTGACTGTGTCTTAACAGTGAGACATGTTCCCTTTCCTCAAGAATTGGCTTTATTTTTGTGGTTCCAGATCTTCCTAATAGGCTGGTTTTGCTGGTCAGTGGCTCAAAGCCCTGTTCTCCAGCTTCTGATGGTGGATAGCACCAAACTACATTTGGATTCAAGAAGCATCCTGCCAGTCCCTGATACTTGTATCCCAGTTCAGGTGCTGGCTTCTGCCATGTGCATTTGTGGTCTCTTTCAGCTGCCGTCCTCTGCATTGCAGTGTGACTTGCCACGGGGAATACCCACTCCTCAGAGGGATGCATCCTGCAGCCAGCTTAAGTAATAGATCTCAACATTTCAACCTGAAAGAGGAGCACAGACCCAGGCTTGAGTGCGGACTGTGGCATCACTCACTCTATATCCACATATTTTAGAATGGTTTGGATTGGAAGGGACCTTAAAGATGATCCAGTTCCAACCCCCTGCCGTGGGCAGGTGCAACTTCCACTAGACCAGGTTGCCCAAAGTCCTGTCCAACCTGGCCCTGAACACCACCAGGGATAGGCAGCCGTAGCTTTTCTGGGCAACCTTTTCTAGTGCCTCAGCATCCTCATAGTGAAGAATTTCTTCCTCATGTCTAATCTAAATCAACCCTTTTTCATTTTAAAACCATTACCCTCTATATCCCTCAGTCTCTGATGTAGGGAGGAAAGACATAAGGGTGGAACAGCTACTTGGAATTGCTTTGCTCTCACAGTGTGCAGTGATATGCGCATGTGCTGTACAGTAGCTGATGCATAGTACTTGCTGCTCCACAGTAACATGTTTGCATGGCTAGGTGCAGTCCTGGGTGCAGAAAGGCCAAACAAACCACTTTGTGCAGTCCTCCTCTTCGTACTTGGATCCCATTTGTTGTTGTCTTGCCCTTGGGCTGGTTTGAGGAATGCTGAGCTGAGGCATGTTGTCTTGGCAGTGCAACTACCAGGACTCTCGTCCAGTCTTTGTTTAAACGTCAAAAGCTGCAGCCTCCAATCAGTCCCTTGAGGATATGGACCAGCAGTTCTGACTGTCAGCATGTTTCCTTGATGCTAAGCCTAAAGTTTTGGGTTTCGGTTTGGTTGTTTTTTTTGTTTTGTTGTTTTTTTTTTTGTTTTTTTTCTTCCCCCCTTTCCTCCCCTTAAATTTATCCCATTAGCTCTGATCTTTTACAGACCCATGCCTACCATGTTTCACTGATGTTAATGTTCTGCTGAACACATGAAGACTATAAACAACTTTGTGTGCACCTTAGGTTAGGTGGTGTAAGTTAAATCCCATGTGTATGTGGGTCTTGGTGGCTTTTCTGTATAAGGGCAGTTGTTTCAACCCCTGACTTTTGTTGTGTTTTTTTTTTTTTGCATGCATATGTTAATTATATTGTGTAACAAGTAATTTAAAGGGAGTAATAAGTTTTGAGTATTTTGCAGAGTGGCTGGCACTACGCATAAACTGAATAACTGCTACGTTGGTTCACTATCCGGGTGCCTAGGGGCCCAGGACTTCAGAGCATTTCATAAAACGGCTTGATGTTACTTGTTAGTTGCCTTATGAAACCTATCCTTCTAGACATTCTGCTGCATTGTTTGTCTCAGATGGGGTAAGCTGCTGTGGGAAGTTGTTTTCCCAGCAAATTTGAATTAGTTGCTGGAATTATGAAGTCACTGGCTATTATTAAGAATAGGCTTGTTGCTGTGTAAAGCTGTAATGAAGTACTTTTGTGACAGTGGAAGGAAGTGAAGGTGCTAGAGACTTGCAGGCTTTTCTAGCTGCTTTCTGCATCTCTAACCTGCCTTAAGATGAAATGGGCTGTCTTTTGATTTTTACAATTAGATTGTGAATTTGTACTGAATTGCAAGCAAAAATCCAACCCTGTTTGCTATGAATACTTAGTAAGGATTTTAGAAGACTATTCTTAAAGCTTAGTGACTTCTTCTTTTGTATTTCCTCTAGGTTAAATATTGCCTGGAAGTCTCTTCAGTTAAATATGATGGCTACTGTTTTGGTATTTGGATACTTGTTCCTGTTCTGATCTTTCTAGAACTATAAGGGGAAAGAATACCATTACTTTCTTGCTTCATACTGTGATTTATTTATAATCTCAAACTACTGGCCTTATTTCCCATGCTGTCTTGGTAGTATTAAAATCTTCATGTGCATTTTGTAAGAGATCTGTGTATGCTGGCAGTCCATGGGGGGCCAGATACATGTGTTAGGTAGCTGAAACAGTCTGTAAGAAAATTAGGTGGTAAATAATGATGATTTTCTAATACCTTTCTCACATAAACAGTTGTATCTGTGGGATTATTTATCGTGAAGTAGACAGAAAGCATCACAAGACCAGCTTTCTAATTCCGTCATGAAAGTTCATTTGTGAGGTAAGAATTGCACAGGACATGATGCAAGTTATCAGACAATGAATGTTACCAGGATCAAGCTAAGGAAAAATGGATTAGGTGAAATGCTTATAGGAATTCTTGCAGTTGCTTAGAAAATGGAAAGGAAGTTGCTAAGCCACTGTCCATTATATGTGAAAAATCGTGGCAGTCAGATGAAGTTCCCAATGACTGGAAAAGGGGAAATAAAACCCCCATTTTCAAGAAGGGGAAAATAGATGACCCAGGGAACTATAGGCCAGTCAGTCTCACCTCTGTGCCTAGCAAAATCTTGGAGCAGATTCTCCTGAAAGGCATGCTAAGGCACATGAAAAACAACAAGGTGCTTGGTGACAGCCAG
>WYDI02018955.1:0-34430 GCA_009867235.2 Psittacus erithacus | reverse complement strand
GGATTTCCCCTTAGTGAAGCCATGCTGGCTGTCACCAAGCACCTTGTTGTTTTTCATGTGCCTTAGCATGCCTTCCACGAGAATCTGCTCCAACTTTTTGCCAGGTACAGAGGTGAGACTGACTGGTCTGTAATTCCCTGGGCCATCCATTTTCCCCTTTTTGTTTGTTTTTTGTTTGGTTGTTTTTTTTTTTTAATTCCACTCAACTTACAAAAAATTTTCATAAGCTTATAAACTTATTGTCTTTTCTTTGCCTGTCTCTATTCCCATTCCAGTGTGTCTATCCATACAGTGCTCTGCTTTTCTAGTCATTCACATGTCTCCCAAAGATTTACTGCTTTAGAAGGCTCACAGACACAGCTCTTGCCAAGATGATATGTATTATTATTAGGCAGTATTTATATATTTTACAACCCAGCAGTTTTTTTGTTTACCACTCTGTGTTCTTTTGCCTTACCTCTCTTCTACAGAATTTTTAAGCTCTTTTAATGTATTTTCTCCTATTTTTGTAGGGGAACATCAAGCTCTAATCTAACCATTTAATCATGTGGCTATTCTTAAACATGTTGTCTATTACATATGTATATATTTAATTCCCATCTCATCATCCTAAGTCTGAAGCATTTGCACATTTGCACAATTCAAATGTTTTTTGTTGCTCTTCATTTCCATGAAGACCTGTCATTTGAATCCACACACTGATAGTTGTAAGCAGTTTTCCTGATAGTAGTGTGGGGCAGTTAGATTTCCTTTATCCAGGCTACCAAGAATCTGACAGTTATTTCCAGTTCCTACATATAATCAGAGATCTCACTGAAGGAGAGCTACTTTCTTTTCTTTTGAAAGAATCATTCCACTAAAAGGAATCCTAAATATTCTGTTTAAGGGAGAGTAATGCAGCCAAGAGCTCAAATATGCCAAATGCAGTACTCTGTTTTCATTCTGGTGCTGTGGATTTGGTGAGATCATATTCAGAGACACAAAGAACCTACATCCATGCTATTAAATCTCTTCCTCTGCAGAAAAACATGGCTTAAACCTCATGCCAGCTGGAGCGGGTGTCTGGTATATGCTACATTCTGCCCCTCTTTTGTCAATGCCAGTGATTTCTCCAATGGTTTACCAGTGTAAGTGATCATTTTCCAGCACTTGCAAATATTTCCTGGGACTGTTTAATTTACTGAAATAGCTACAGTCTTGGTTTCCTGGGTACTTTATACTGCCTTTGGCAGTGTTCAAAATCTAGAAGAAAACAGACCCAAAATATTTTTCTTTATTATGTAAGTCAAGATCAAAGATTTTTCTGAAGGGTATGATGTCACTCAAAAGAACTTATGGGCTAGAATAAGGAAAAAAACCCTGAAATTCTATTGCCCATATTATTCATGAAGGTAAAGCCAGTCATTATGAATCCCTTTCTTGACTTAATACCTCTGAGTATATGCAGTGTTTCTTCGGTTGGATTCCATATTACATGAATAACATCCATCTTCAGCCAGCATTTCATAAGAAACTTAGTCTAATCCCTTTAATGCCATACTGCAATAGCAATGTGAATGGTCATCTAGTAGTTTTAGAAGAAATTGCATTTAGCTCTCTAAGTAAATTAAATCTATATTGAGAAATTGGGAACCTTGTACTTTTCTTAAACCCTCTTGCATAAATGGTGTGATTAGAAAAGATCAGTGTAGATTTTGCCTCATCATCATTAGAGGTTCTTATACTCTACATTAGATTTTCATCTGAATTAAATACTATCCAAAGCAATCGATCAATGAATATGGTGCTACCCATTGAGAACTTTCAGACTTGCTGGCTTTTTTCAACATGACATGTATATTACAAACATAACAGGCTATGGATGTCACCCAGGTACCTTGCACTGAGGGACATCTGCATAAAATACAACAAACTAAAGGTCAAAATATAACACAGCAGGCTTTTGTGGACATTTCTATAAGATATGCTGAAGGCAACATTAGGCAATCCCTCACTTCTATTTTTTTTTTCTAATGGAAAAACCTTAATTTCAAACTGAAAGACATTATTACAAAAATGCCAGAACTCTGTGTTCTAACAGATTATGCAGAAACAAGATGTACAGAAATGTTGATTTTTTTTTAATCTCCATAAAATACTCAGAACTCTGCTAATCATTTCACTATTTTTATATGTTCTTGACAATCCCCTGCCTTTTTCCAGAAGTTATGATTTAGCTTAAATATCAACTGAGCTAAAACTGTAAGAGGATTCATGAAGACAAGGATACATCAAACCAGGAAGAACTTACATTCAGTTCAGTAGGCACTAGGTAAGGTCAAAAAGGCCCCCCTCAAGTCCGCAAAGAAACTATTGACTTACTTTTTCTCTCTTCTCTTGTGCATTTTTTCCTCTATCCAGATAAACATGTTTGCATTTTAGCTGAGGGTCAAATCAAACTCTATAACAAACTCCTGGTGTTATGGCTTCTCAGTTTTTCTCCATGACATCATAACATCTCAACACATCTCAAACTAAAAGCATTTCTTTACATAGGGTGTACATCTTCAGATCTAACATTTCTACTGTCAAAATGCATCTGAAAGCAAGACAGTAAGATGGAGAAATAGAGTTTTTCTGACAATTCCTAAAGTAACAAGTCTAGTCACTGAAAATAAACCACAATTTTCTCTATATAAAACTAGAAAGATGTCCCCACTCTAGAAAGAACCCAGGCAAAACACTCCTGCATAGAACCTTGTGGAAAATAGCTATCAGCAACCTTTCTCCTTATCTCCCACATTACATGGTCATTGGAGCAGCTACCTCACATATTTGCCTTTTAAAATGTGAGAAGTCTTATGAGTGCACTGTCATCAGGTTCATTCACAAGTTATAACTTCTTTGAAAAGGGGCACATAATCACTTCAAAGACAGTTGTAAAAACAGGACTGAAGGTGAATACACACTTCAAATATTGTGGAAATCAAAACCCACCATGCGGCTGTACCTCAGCAAGGAGGGAAATGCTGGACTTCATGCAACACACTCATTGGACTACTGGGGGAGCTCAGAAGTTTTCAGAGGTTCAGGATGTGTTTCACTCTCTCCATCTAAAGCTTCAGCAGATCAGGGATCTCCACATCTGTCTCCTTATGGTCATCCATAGCACCTGGAGAACGAAGCTTGATGGAGGAGAGCCAGCCTGTTTCTGTCTTCTTGTTCTATAATGAATTCAGACTGCACAGCGTGATCATGGTCTGGTTGTACTTATCAAGGAGTGGAGGGTACTCTCAAGGTTACTCTGCTTAGTGTCTTCCTGCAGTTACCTGTTGCTGTGTTTAACCCTTTGACCTCTTCCTCTTCCTTGTCTGTCTTCAGTTCTAATCATGAACCCGCTCAGAGAGGGCTCATACATACTGCTGCTGCTGCTTTCCTTAACAGAAAACAAGCAGCCAGCAAGGGCAATAATAGCCTCCAATAAGAAATACTACCGGGTGTATATCTTGATATTTACTTAGAACACTCTTCCACAGACTTCCTGTGCCTTTAGTAGTGTCTCTGTATTTAATAACCATTATTGATTTATTTTTTATAAATTTGTCCAATAGCTTCATGCCTTACTCAACTTTCAACTTCCTTCCTCTCACTTCGGCAATATAATTCCTTTGCTCCGTAAATTGAAGGCTATTTAAAAGCTTCAAAAGCATAAACAAGGTGTGTGGAATTAGAAGTGAGTTCATATTGCATGTTTTATACATTTCCATATTTATCTCAATCCTACTCAATAGTGGGTCTTACCATGCATCTTGCTTTTTTTTTTTTTGATAGAAGAAATTTCCATTTCTTCATTGCAACAACATTAATGAGTTTTCTGTGGAAAACTTTGCACTTTAAAAAACCACTGCTCCTTTACAAGAGAAGAAGGAAGATCTGATGAAAGCAAAAAAAATCACAGCCTTTTTCATTTCCATATCATTTAAACAGAGAGGGGAGAAAAGCTCCTTCCCCAAGAAGGGGAGACCCCTTTCTAAAGTCATGTTCAGGGATTTTATGTTAAATACAACTTTCCTCTAAATGCAAAAGATAAAGGGTTGGTTTCTTGCATGGGAGATTGAATAGGAAAAGCCTTCCTTTCTTAGTATCTCTGGACTCCCTATTTTTTTCCTTCATTACTTTATGACTGTTTTCCCACTGAGTTTTCATATGATGTGTGAAAATTGAGCATTCTTGCAAAAGTCCCCTAAGGGCAGCTATCTCAGATAGCACACAATTTCCCAGTACCACAATTATGGAAGTCCCAGATGACACATGATTTAGAGGTTTGATCAACATTTTGCTTTATGAAGGCACTTAAAGGCAAACAAAAGGTCATAGGAAACTAAGCTGACATAATCAAGACATAAAAAAATAATCCTTTATATCTACCTGTGATTTTTAACATAAATTGTTCTTGTTCACAATTTGTTAAAAAATAGGCTTTTGTGAGATGTAACAGCTCACTGTGATCAAGAACATGTTTTTGTCTGCAAAAAATTTACTCTTATACATGAACTCTAGTTCAGAGGTATTTCTGGGAATTATATAAATAAATGTGATCTAATTAGTAGTCCATAATTAGTGAAGTGACATGGTAGAACAAAAACAAGGTGGAAAGCTATCAGCACAGTTCTTGCTTTTCATTCATTTCCCTGAAATCCTGGGTTAAATCTTCTACTATTTGATTTGCATATTAATGGCCTGATTTCTGTACAACTTCATGTACCCAGGTTTTCTACACTTTATATAAATAGAAAGCAAGTATATATTTATATTTTTTTGGTAGGGAGGGCAGTAGGCTGAAATCGGAATCTGGCAGTTTCATGTCAGTTTCAAAGGAGACGAAAGTTAGCTTCATCTAATGCTGAGATCCATGTGTGTCTTCACATATGCAAAATTAGACTTTAAATGCTTTGTTGTAGCTCTTTTCCAGTAATCTCCTTTTTGTTCTTTGTGAAAAATTAAATACTCCAGTTCTTCGTTCTGGACCTCTTTTCCACAAGAAAGGTTAAAGTGTTTGATGAGGAACTAGAAATACCACAATGTGGTCTATGTCTGTAGGATGCACATACCACTTACAGGTCTGAAACAAAAGTGAATGAGTGATATACTTCAGAGTATTTATCTTCCTCTTAAGTCAGTTACAATTTTGTAGGAATGCTTTCAAATCTTCTTTGAATCTTTTAGACTGGTATGGGAAAATGACCAAAACAACAATCCATTTGTAGAAAATGTTAGCCAGGAAAGTATTAAATGCAATACATAAACTGTTCAAAGTTATGACAGGGTCTTTTGACCACCCTGAGGGAAGATATTGTGAAGGCAGAAAATGAAAGGTCTGTCATGGTCAGGGTATTTCAGCGCTGAGGCTGATATATCAGCAACTGATACCTTTTTTACCATGCAGACTGGTAAGTAACTTGGCACTACTGCCCTTTCTCTGACTTTTACTCTCTGGAAAAAGGAGAGGGAAGAGATATCAATGAATATTTATCTCAGTGGAATGAAGATGTGTTTAGCTATTGCTATGATGGAATCCACACACACCTTTTGAGCACAGATAAGACTTTATGATTTCACACCATCAGCGTTTGATGTAAAAGGCATTATAAAAGCAAAAAGATACATTTCACCATAACACTTTTTATTTTTATTGATTCTAGCTTCCAGCATAAACTAATTTAGTCTTTATAAATCAAGTTTAGAAAACAGCTCGATCTCCTTTCTGTCTATTCCACTCTTATTGGAACTGTATTCACAGTGTAATTCCAGTTTGAGTTTGTGTTCTCTGTATTCAGCAAGCTTCCTTCTTTACTGATTTTTTTTGTGAGACAAATTGTTATGCATTTGTTGCTATTTCAAATGACCTTAAGGACATGATTTGTCGCTTATTGAAATGACAGGATTGATACTTCCTTAAATGTTTGGTTAGAATCTTGGAACGGTGGCTGAAAGTAAAATAGATGATAACATGATTTTGAACTTCAGGACTGTCTCACTTAGATAACTCAAGATCAAAAGGCATCTTGCTTTCTCATCTGTAGTATTCATACAGACTTACTAAACTGTAGCAATACCTTGCTGCATTTAAAATAAAACCTCAAAAACCAAAACAACACTTTATTTGAGAATTTGCAATTTACTTGCACTTTGATCATTAATTCAGGGGCTATTTAGCAATATAAACAAGGCCCAAATATTTTCAAGCTCACTCCTATTGAGACATCACTTGCTGTACAATTTCTTTAAAATCAATAAGCTACTTCCAAAGAAAGGATAACAACACCCAGGCCTTCATGGTTTGTAATTTTTAAACTATTAAAAACGTTTGAGTATTTTTCTCTCTTTACTTATGTCTCTATTTGTTTCTTATTTGAAATATGTCTGGGCTGTCCGCCTGCCCCTTTTTCAAAATTAAGTGCACGGGTATACCTTTGGTTTCAAAAATGTAGAAGATTTCTCCTTTTGTTTTTTCACTTTTGTATTAATAAAAATACTTTTTTGTCCTTCTTTTTTTTTTTTTCCTAAGTGTGGCCAGTACATCTGCAGTGCAAATCTGAATGACAAAATAAAGGCAATTTTCTTCTAGTGCATGCGTTTTCCTCCAAAAAAAAAAAAGAAGAAATACAACTCTTTACAAGATACAAGACAAATGACACAAAAGTGAAAGGGCACTGATACAAACTGGATAGGCTTACAACATAATTGAATTAAGTCTTGTGTGCCACATATGATCACAAAGCAGGGCCATGTCTTGAGCACTCTGAATGTGGGGAGGCTGCCAGTCAATAAAAAGACTCTTTAAACTGGTTAAATGCATCATGAGCATGTGCAGAACCCTCGTAGCTAACAGGTGGCTGAATAAAACTCAGCTGGTGTTGCACAGGACTATAGCATTGACCTTCTTTAGGATAATTTCAGCCCTCTTTAAAAAAAAAAAATTGTTACTGTACTTGGTGTAGTGGAAACAATTTAAGGATGAATAATTTCTTTTAGTCCCTTGAGGCACCGGTGGCTCCCTCTCACTCTCTCTCTCCCTTTCTGCGTCTCTCGACTGAATTAACATAAAGGAACAGTGACAACAGCAAGCTGAAAAGCGTAGCTGGTGGGAGGATTAAGTATATCATTGAAAGGAATTATGTTGTAAATGACTGGGAGGGGTAGGGGCTTCTGTTCCTTGGTCCCATCTGGTCTTTAAAGAATACCTTGTTGTAATTACCCCCAGATGGCTTTGTGCTACACTGGGCCTGGACAGCCAGGTGCCACTGTACCCTGCTGGGTGTGATATTCATTGCTACATGCAGTGACAAAAATGGACTTTATTGCAACCTAATTTCTTCCAGGGTATTACACAAATATGAAATGAACATAGCCTATCAAACAAGAGCTTAGTGTGCCAGAAGCTGAGACTGTCACACCTAAGACAAGGCTGCCTTGTTATTTCACTTTTTAACAATTGTCTTGAAAGGTGGAAATATCAACAATTTACAGTGTTTGTCTGCTAATAAATATATATTATATCATGTTAGCTATTTTCCAGGAGCTGAAATGTTCAAATTACCCTAAACCAATTGCTGGAAATGGTAGAGTAAAAAAGACTGTTACAAAATCTGTTTTGCAACAAGATTTGCTGTAGGCAAAGCTCAGGCCCAGCCCTGGAAGGCTTTGGCATATAAAACTCTCCCTCCTCAGTCCCAGCCTCAGGCAGACACAAAATTTGTGTCTGCCCTGGACACAAATTTTGCTGTTTCTTTTCCATTTCTATTGATATCGCTGCATTTATCTTATGTAGTTCCTGGTAATATTACTGCCAAAATTATAGTCTTACATTTTCATATCCTCTTCTGAAGCTATTCTTAAAGAATCTTTACTATTCAAAACTAAACTTTTTGCCACAAAAGAAAAACAAAGAAGCTTGAGTAAAACCATGGGATTTAAAATCCTGACTTGCTCTGAAGCAACTATTTCCAAAGCAGGGGGTCAGCAGCTCTTTCCTTGCTGAAACTGCACAAATGTGTAAGGGAAGAAATGCCATGTAGAATACACCCCTTCCCGCCTCTTCTCCTCACCTGCCCTGCCACACACCTGCCCCCACTCAGGAGCCTGGGGTTTCTTTGGAGAAGAATTTCATGGGCCCGTGCAGATGGATTAGCCGCTGTCCTCTGAACAAACTTCTGGAGTTTTCATGGCTCTCTGGTGCTGTGCTGGAGCAAGTGCAACTTCTCTGTTGGTATCTTTGCATACTACAATTTATGCTGGTGTTTCTAAGCTAACTGTAAACTGACTAACCTGAGTATTGTTTGGGTAAGAGCTTGCAATGGGCAAGCTACTATGTACACATACATGCTTAGTGTGCATGTACTATGTATGTATGAAGTACACAGCTTCTCCAGCATGTTTGGTACAGGTCCCCTATTTCCTACTGACACTGTCAGAGGCACCACTGAGTGACCAAGTGCTGGCCTGTAAACAGCAATGGTTATCTCAGCAATGCCTGATCACTACAATGTCAACAACAGCATCTGCTTCTTTTCTGAGGTCTGAAAAGGAACAAAATTCTGATTGGCAGCTTCTTGCAGCTCCATTTAGTCTTGATGATGCCAAGATTGCCCTTCCCCAGGCTTTTCCTATTTTCACCATGCTGCATAGTTGAGAGATGTAACCGTGTGGCAGGTGGTTTTCTACTGCAAGTTACAAACATGCTCCGAAGATATTAGTAAGGTGAAAAAGTAGCTCTTTACATCTTCTAATTTACCTGTGAAAATGTGTAAGTAGACTCATTTGAGTTCCTAGCCTTCTTCATTACTATCATCTGGTTAGTAACGTACTTCAGAGAGAATACACTGGTTTGCTCTAAGGCATTTTTATTCTGACCTGACAATGTAATTTTTGAGAATGATATTTTTTGAGAAGGAAAAGGAGTCTTAAACTATAGAAAAACCAAACTTTGCTAAAGGTAATGACATTGTAGCATGCGTGTTTTTTTTTTTTTAATTGTCTCCAGTTAAAACATATATCAGAATATGACTATCCTTACCTTAATTCACCAGGTTCATATTTTAACTTGGAGCTTATCAGCAGATAATTACAGTCTCCCATTTTCATAATTCAGCTGGGGCTTTTTGGTTTTTTTTTTTTGTTTTTTTTTTTTTTTTCCTAGGGAACCCTTGATTCTACTAATCTCTAGTTATTCAGGCTTCAAATCAGTCATATAAAAAATAGAACTTCACTGACAGGTAAAATAGATTTTTCACCCATTTTCTGTGACTCGGGTGACATAATTTTATAGGATGTCTCTGATCAGTTCTTATTCACCCTTTCCAGGAAGTTCAAAATCATATATAAAGCCTCAGTGTCATCTTCCATCACCATTATGAATACTCTCAGGAAATATAAGTGTTGTTCCAGAAACTTGCCAGAAAAGTGCATTAGTCAATCAGATCCTTTACTATGAAAAATGATGGGACAAATTTTGACATTAAAGACAAGGCCAGACTTATGCTGACTTAATACTACTATGCAGTTGACCAGAATAGTAGATCTTTTCTTCCTTTATCCCTCTCTATCCTTCTCTCTTTCCTTCTCCTTCTCTATTATGTGTTTTGTATATGTATATATAACTCAAGGAGAAAATCTAAGATATCAGATATCTACAATTATAACTCCTATCCTGTTAAAATCAGTAAAATTACAGTGTATGTGTGTTTTTCAGAAGCTAAGCCATAACTGAGATAATTATCAAAGCCATTATATATAAGAAGGTTATATATATGCGTAATATAAATGAAAACAGGCTATGTAAAAGTCTATACATGCTTGGGAAAATTAATTTTAGTACATGCAAACTTCTCTAAGTGCATGATTTCCACTACATCAATACTAGCTAGCTACACAGAAATGAGGAAAACGTCAGTTCTGGCTTTCAGTGTGAGTTATATTATAATAATAACTGAAGTTACTAATTGGAAAAATGAAGTTCCCAGGTCCTTCATTCAGACATTAATAAGACCGAACCAAGAATAAAAATTATCTGAAGATTCCATATGAAATCCAGGGCTCTGTTTGGGGATTCTAGCTCTGTATTTCACATGCCTCCCTTAAAAACAGTACCTGTGACAAGCCTCCTTCAGACTGTAAGCCTCTTATTACTCAGCTACTTCCTTTACACCTACTCCTGGTGATGAAGAAATTTGATTGATAACAGATGTTACATGTTCTGCTGCAGAACTTGTATGCAATGGAATAAAAACATTGCCAGCCCATTATTCCTTTGAGAAGTATATTGTCTCTCTACCTTGTCCACACTTGATTTTGGTTTTGGTTTTTTTTCAGACTGGGAAGACCTGATAGAAGAGATAGCTTCTCCTGTATATAGACGATGGCTAACATTTTGTGACATTAATGATAACTAAATAAAGAAAGAATAGCAATATAATTTTAATCTGCCTGACTTGATGACATCAGTTAATCTTTTAATCTTCACTTCAGCATTAGTCATAAGAGATTATGCATTTCTAAGCAATATTTATAACCTATGATTAATGATTACCTTCTGAATGTAGGACATTAATACAGTCCCTCAGTAGGTATGTTCATCCAAGAGACTGAATGTTTACAGGCAAAGCAGAATCACAGAGCACAGGAGATGACATGTTAATTGATGAAAGCACTGTTCTGTCAATAACACTGAAGTGAAGCTGCGTCATATTGAACCATTTTGTGAGGAAGATCTCGTGTGATGAGCTGTACACTTCAGGCACTTTTTTGGTTGATTGGTTTTGGTTTGGTTCGGTTTTTTTGTTTTGTTGGTTTTTTTTTTGTAGTGTTTCGTATTTGAAAAACTAAAAATTTTTCTAAGAAGCATTATACTGGTAGCAGTGACAATTTTTGTTGAGCATTTCTCAAACTTTTGTGGGTTCCTGTTAAACAGGTTATGATCCTGGTTTAAGATGTACCATTCACAGGATGCATATTCAGAGTTAATATGGGTTTAGGTTTTCATATTAGTTTTCATCTTGTGTGGAAGTTCTGAATGTACCTGAGTAGAAACTAAACAAGACAATAAACTTACCATAACTTCCCACAAATAATGAAAAAGACGTTGTCACCATTCTGCATTTGAGCAAGACTGCAGCTCCTGAGAAACCTCTTTGTTCCAGGGCCAGATGGAGAAATTCAAGATACTTAGGTGAAAATACATAAGGACAGACATGAAAATTCAAGAAAGAAAGCATGGAACACCCAAAACTGTACATGTGCATATGTACATATATAGCTAAGAACTCTGATGTATTTTATTCAGTACAGGATGCTTGAAAATTCAGTGGCACAAACTTGGCTGGAAAATAATATCTCTAATCTCTGAATTCACTGACAGTGTGGAAGAAGCTATTCTACTTTACTAAGTTATTTGGCATCTGATAAATATCTTGTTTTGAGAGTTTTAGGATAAATAAATGAATTTATTGGAAATAAATTTTTGTAACAAGGTCTGCTCTTACTTAGTTCTCAGATTGATCAACTTGAGGCATAGTGTAGCATTGCAGTGCAGTTTTTAAAGTGACAGCAGAAATGGAAAAGCTCCTCTGACAAAACAGCCTGGCCTTAATTAGAAAAATATGATGCATTTTCAAGCTGGTGAGTTGAGCGTAAATTTTCAGTATTTGCTAAGCTGAAAGCCTTATTGTTTCATAGTTGGAATTTACAGGTAATCAAAAAATGGCCACATTCTAGTGCTGAGGATCTTCCACTCAAATTTCACTCAGTAAGTTTTCAAACTGTCTTAAAGTCAAGCCAGACCTTGAACCATATTCTAAAAAATCTGTGAACCCTTTTCTACACGTGGGCATATCTTTTTAATTATTAGTAACCTGAATCACTAAACTTTGGTGATTGATGGCCCTTTATGAGATGGAGCCTTGCAGTGCAGCGTGGTCACGAGGGCAAAGTACTAATCATAGCAGGGAACATGCAGGTGCTGTAAAGCACTGCTGAGCCCTGCCTTGAAAGCTGCAGAGTCCTGTATTTGCTAGCATTAGAGTGCTTTAAACAAGGCCATACAGGTGTGTCTTAGGGATGTTCTCACCAACTCTCTGTAGGCTACTCCCAAAGTTGTAATAGCTAGCCCTTAGTGAACATGTGATGAACATGGGAACATGTGATGAACATGGGAGTTAAGCTAAAATTGAGGTCTAAGACAGAAAGTAAGGATGTGAGCAGGTGTAAGTGGTGGGGTGAAAGATAGGGAGAATGTAAAAAATGAGATTCCTAGGAAAGCAGGAGGTGGCAAGCATTGTCAGTCGCCTTCAACAGCTACTTCTACCCTGCCATGTTTAACTGCCTTCAGCCCTCACCAACCATTTGGCTCATGGTTGTGCACTGTAGATTTAAAACACAGTCTATCTCATTCTAAATTCAGGTGAGCTTTCCTGCTGATTTCAGTGGGAAGACATCCTCCTGAGATAACATTTGGTGTCATGTGTTTAAATACCATTAGCCTCATATTCTGTTTACGTTTTCTTTTTCCTCTAAAACTACTGTGTAACTGCTCAAATGGCAGCTACTTGATGGGCAAGGACATCCTGTTCACTGACACCTAGTTCTAGAAGGCGTATTTCTTTTTGTGGAAATAAATGATAGGAGAAACCTACATGTAAGCCTGGTGCTGCAATCTTAATTCTGGGAATAGTCTAACCAATGCAAGACCACCTGCAGTTGTGGTCTTTCGTTTGTTTTATGTAAATAATGCAAACCAGAAGAAAATAACTTACTGTTTTAGCACATTAGAATGTGCATACTGAAATTTTGGTTATTGCTTTGTAGGCACCTACCTCCTTTGAAATATTCTGCAAAACAGGTCCTGGCACTTAAATAGCATAATATTGAGAAGGATTTGTGTCTTGTGTAAATGTTATTGCCACAGACTAATATAATAAGATTACTAATTCTACAGAGTTAGACAGAGGTGATGTTTAGTCGTTTGGGATTTTTTTTTGGGGGGAGGGGAGCTTTTTGTTTGTTTGTTTCAAGGAGTCTACAAAGTACCATAAGGCTAATTGGAATGATATAGTCTTTATAATGATGAAAATGCCATATCATGCAATGGTCCAGCATTATGACTAGCACGGTGTAAAATCTTATCTTTTAGGTTAGGTATCAGTCTCTTTTTGAGAATTATGTACTAAATTCACAAATCCCATTTTTCTTTTGAATTTTTTTGCCCCTCAGCACCCTATTCTGAAGTGATATTTTGTAAGTGTTGTGCTTACTCAGGTACCATAGCACAAGTAAATGAACATCCCCGCCTTTTAATGAGTGCAGATCACAGAAGATAGAATTCTTCTTCTGGGTGGGAGGTAGATGAAAAGTTAAATTCTAAACCATAATGTTCTGTAGTAGATGATAAAATATGAAAACTTTCAGAGAAAATCTTCTTTAGGGATTAAAAATATAACTCATCTGTTTGTGGTATAATGAGTGCTCAATGTACTCAATATATTTCTGCAGTTAGTGGAAAATTTCATAAAAAATCCTGAGGAATAAGAATGCTCTCAATTTTCTACTTCTTTGCTATTTGCAATTACTTAGTGCACAATATGCTTTTAGAATAGCATCTTGAAAACAGAGTACATTAAATAGGCATTATGTAGAAATCCACAGCAACAGTATCCTGAAAGGAAGCACTCATATAAGTAATCCTTTTGTTTGACATTTAAAATGAACAATAAATTTCTATGAGTTAATTTAAGTTGAAGAGGTTATGGTTTATAGGGAACAGATAGAATATTGTCCTGAAATATGTGAAAATATACTTTTGACTAACAAAAACAATACCACTACTGCTGACTGAAATTTAATAAAGATCAGTAGGAATATTTTCTTCCACATACAGAGAAATTTGTATTTAAGAAAGCACTGAAAGATCTGTCAAAAATTAATTGTTCAATATACCTAGTCTTCTAAAAAGGAGGGGAAAAAACCCCCCTATTAGGTAAATTTGGTGAATTATGTGATCAACTTCTATCAGAAAATTCAGTAAAGGGACTGAATAAATTTCTAAGTTTTTGCAACCAAATTCTTCAGATTGTTTTGTGCAACCTGCATTTGGGTCCCCTTAAGTGGAATTAGTGTTCAGCCAGATCAGCATTTGCACTAGCTCCCAGTGCTCATTCTAGATGTCCCATGAATTCAGCAAAATGAGCCACAGCCATACTACATACCATACTACAGCAACTACATCAAAACATACCTTGTTGCCTGTATAATCTCTCCACATTTTCCATGTTGTGACCTACAGCCTCCTGTATGTTTAATCTTGGAGAAAAGGACAGTTTAAAGAGTAACAGAATGAAAACTCTGAGTATTTTATTTAATATTCTAATATCTCACCATCTGACTAGTTCTTTAGACCATATACGTCTTGATCTCCTAAGACTGTAAACTCCAGTATGTGTGGACAAATATTTCAGTTTGAAATGCTGAGCAGACAAGGTACAGCTAAAATTATGTAAACTAATTTTCAATAATTTATCTTCAAGAACTCTTAGTGAGTAGTTCGTATGGACTTCTGAAAATGCAAAGCATAGACATAAAGGTCTTGTAGATGAATGGAAATTCCAATCTATTTATGGTAACAGCCAGGACATTCCTTCACTCAAAACCTCTTCTCATCAGATATAATTGCCACCCTTGATTGTACAATACTCTACAATTGTGAAGATAAAATATTATTTTCTGGCATTTAATTCATCTTCTCTAGTATTTTATTTTATTTCACTTCATGCTCCATCCTCTAAATGCAAAACTCTATAACTTGTCATTCACATCTTACAGTGTGGCAAAATTGCAAATTAAATTGGGAAGGGATGGCAAAGCATGTTGCACATATATACTGTAATCAAATATCTCCCCAGGTCTCCCTCCCAGTACAAGGACAAGCCAACTGAAATGCTTGTGTACATCTTTACATTATATTCTCAGTGTCAGCTGGACCAAGCAAAAGATTGTGTGGAGATTCACCCTTCTGAGGTCTGCTGCAATATTGATTCTTTATTAAGGTACTCAGTAGCAAAAAGAAATTTTGCATGATTATTCAAACATGCTCCTAGAAACACTATGAAATATTCTTTGCTTGACAATATCATCTGAGACAAATTTTAATGTACACTTTAGAAAATAGTCCAACAATAATTTTGAATCAAACAACTGACTAGTCAAAAAAGTCTTATCCTTGTAAAAGAGCATGACAAATTATTGAAAATGTCTTATTCTGCTTCTCCTTGGATACTGATTCATTTCTATCTAACAGGAAAGAAGGAAAACTGCAATTACAGCAGTGCTGCTCATGCTACTATACTTAGAGGTCTATCATGTTTTTCCAGAAACCCTACTGTCACAGGTTTCTGAACTCAGCATTAGCCTGGCACCAACAAGATCAGCTGTTCTTCAATGTCTGAATCCTAAAAAGGATTATATTTTAGAGCACTTTGGGCCATATTTTTTTCTTAATTATCCTGCTATAAATCTGTACTTATACCATAGTAGCCAAGCACAACCTTTCCATTCCCCTTTTTTGCCATTTTCTAGGAAGAATTCTTCAAAATTAACACATGAAATCAACATTTCTGGTCTCCTAATAAATACTTAGTGATCTGGAGATTTTAAAGAGGAAGAAAAGTATTGCCATGCCCCTTACTATAGTAATGACTGGATTATGTTTAAACCCAATAGGATGAATATATTGCGCTTGAAAGCTTTTTGATTCTTATCATGTCTTTAAGTGTGTCAGAGGAGGTTTTATGACTCCTAAAAAATTGCTAGGCATATTATACTATATTATCATATAGAAGAGGACTAAGTTCTCTATAGATCAGCATTTCTTTATCTGCCAGATAATATGCTCCAGTGACAGCAAAGAATTAGCTCTTGGGGAAAAGCACTGATGATGTATGAAGTGAATGGAGCTTTAGTAATGTGTAATGCAGATTAAGAGGGATGGGAGAAGGTGTATTCGGTTTAGTTTTTCTAATTAAGAAACTGTCTTTTCAAAGTATAGAAACCCCCATTTTTAGATAATGTTATAGTTCTAGGTCAGCCACCTAGAGAAATTTTCAATATTAAAGGTGATAAATCTGAACTGACTGTTGAATCCTGTGTTTGGTTACTTGATATTTTTTATGAACAGTGTGAAAAAAAATTTTATGTTGGTTTGGTGACCTTAAAAAGGGAGAAACAAGGTATACCTGTTTATCTCAATTCACTCCAAATCAGGATTTAAACCTGGAGGATAGCGCCTTTAACTGTTATTTAATTTTGCTCTCATGAAATTGATGGCAAGTAGCTTCTTCCTAACTATGATTTAAGTACACACAAAATTGAACTGTCTGTAATGAAATTTGAATAGGTTCATCATTTAGTAGTTTTCAGTCCTTTGAAAGGGGAAGCAGTCGCAAAAAAAAAAAAAAAAAAAGAATATTCTCTCATACCACATCATCAGATACTGTATTTTAGGTTTTCCTACCCTATCTCAGACAAATACTAGAAATAATGAGAGATCAGTTCTAATAGGAGGTTCATTTATAGAAAGTTATCTTGGAAACTTTCTGAGGATCAGTCATACTGCAGAAAAACTAGAGGCAGGCCTGAAATAAAGAGCAGATGTAAGAGTCATTAGCATCAGAAAACCTGGGTGCACACTTCAGAAATGGCACCTCTGCTGAAAATCGTCCTACAATACATCATTGCACCACATGCTGAAAGAGAAAAGCAACTTTCATATAACCTCTGAGGACTAATGCAGTCAGATGTTTCAGGCTAATTTTCTTGAATTAAGGAAAGAAAAAGCAGACTTTATCACAGTCTTTAATAAAATCTATTGCCGTATTGCTGTAGAAATGAATCACAAGTGAGGTTTGAAATACCACCCATTTGTAAAATAGGTGCATATTTTACAAAGTAATTAAAGCATATTAAGTGACCTATAAGGTTCTATTTTCCTTCCTTTCTTCTCAGGTACAGTTCTGAAATTAGCATTGGACAACTTGCTTGCTTTAAAGCAATGCACATGATAATGGTGCTTTCACTCATATTAACCCCACCGTGAAAAGCATTCCGTTAAGAGTGGGTTAACCACAGTTAGTGGGTTAAGGTGTACAGAGAGCAGGTTAAAGTCTACTGAACCAAGTTTATTGAGAGAGACATGACAGTGCTGTGTCTTGTGGAGCACTATGTTGTGGAGGGATGTTGCTGTCTCTCTGGGTAATAGAGGAGTCGGTGACAAAATAAGGTAGTGACCCACTCAGAAATGTCTAACATATGCTGGCACAGATGCTACCAGACATCCCCCACAGGGAATGAGACAGGGAGTGATTATTGAATATTAGGGAAATTTGTACCAGAGAGGATTAAAGCTTCTTTCTTTTCTCTTCCTGTTTTGGGGGAGGGAGGATGGAGGAAAGGAGAGGGATCATGTCATTGCCCTGCTGTAGGGGAGAACAAAAGAGAAGCAGCTGAAGTTCAACTTCACGAGCTGCCCCCCTCTTGATATATGTAAAGCCACATGTTCAAGCAACAGTAGATTAATGTGGAGATCTTTCATCTCTGGAGATAAGAGTTTAAATCTAGGTCAGATCCCTATGGTAGTATTTTGAGACAAATAAAAATGCACATGCTATTTTTGCTTCTAGAAGAGAATAAAATACGTCACTGCCACATTTTGCATTAGATTTTGTAAAGTACTTTATTTCAACAGTTTTGAAATTCATGTACATGGTAAATGAATAGGTTATTATCAAACATGTTTGTTGGACATTTGTTTTCCTCTGCTGTCCCTATTAAGAAGAGGCATAAAACAAGCTCAACATAGGGATACACAAACACAGACCACTAAAAGAACAAAGGGAAAAAAGGGCCAAATTTTGACTGAGGAAAAGTTCCCGCAGGGGGAATGCTTATAGGTCAAACAGAACCAAATATGCATATAAATACTGAATAAAAAGTAGCAAGTATTAGTTTTGTGATACATTGTGGAGTTCCATTTATGAGTTTTCACACAGTGGATACCTGACTTGATTACAGTATGCCAGAATATAGTGCCGCTGTCTGTATCAAAGGTTTACATTGGTTCAAATTATTGACATAGATAAAATGTTTGGAAAATAAAAATGCTGTTCTGGCCACTCACGTACAAATTCGATCAAAATAGAATCAAGTTTAGGAATATTTCTTTTTTCTGATACATTTCTCTTGTGATATGCCTGTGCACACAAATAAAGATTTTAGAAATACGATAATAAGTTGAATATTTCATTAAACTTTTCATTTTCCCTTGTAATTTGTGGCTTTTAAGAGATATGGGTGTATTAAGGGCAAGAGGATGCAGGGCTGAAGATCTCAATTTGCCCAATATATTCAGAAGGCAGATACATGTTTTGTGATAAGAGTGTTGGTGGCTGTACTTTCCCCATTCATTTTTTGAGAATAACTTTCCCAGCAAAGCAAGAGGTGACCTGGTCTCTTCAGGGAGATTTCATTTGCAGAGGTGTAACTTCAAAATTGCTCTTGAGGAGACTTTGCCTACAGAAATTTTATGTACAAGCTGTATGCCAGGTTTTGGATTTCTAATCTGTATTCACAAATTCAGTTCCTTTGTTGCAGCAGGAACATTCCTGATTTTACCAACAGCCACGGTTCTGAGAACTGGCAGGCAGAAAATGTTTTCAAAGAAAATAGTTTTAAAAAGAGAAAGTGTCATCATAGGACCCGAACGAAGTACATTAACCAACTCAATTGCTGTTATGCATAATCTTTCACACCATGTTTCTCTTCTGCATTTGATTCTCGGATATTACCACAAAGACATATTTTTCTGAATAGAAACTTCAGGACTGGGAACAATAGACAAGTTTTTCTTATCCAATCAAGGAAGCTCATCTACATAATCATGTTTTGTCTGTATATGGTCTATTGGACTAGCTGGATCTCCTACTGTTGATAGTTTTTAAACCTAGGTTTTTAAAGTGTTTTTTAAAGGGAAGAAAGTTTTGCCATTTTTACCCCCCAAACCCTTTGTTTTGGTAAGGAACAGGCTCTGCCATCAGCACGTAAGCACAATTTAAGCCCGTAAAATTTTATTTTAGGGCCTACTTATAAGACAACTCTATTTATATGCATGTATGTTTTACTACTACAACAGCAACAGAAGAAATCTTTGAGCAAACTATCTGATTTCCTACCCTTTTTTTCTTCCTTACGGTTATTATCTTTCATCTCTAATGTTCTTCAGTTGTCTCAGGTGTATAGGCCTGTGCCATGTGGCTGCTCTTCTTCTGAATCTTTGACCAAACTCTTTGATGATGCGTCCATGCAGCAGATAGATCCCAGGCATAAAGACAATTTTTTTCAGAACATAATTCAGACAGGCTCTGGCTCTCTTATTATTTGCATCCTTTCTGAAAAATTCTGAGAGAAAATGACATGTTGGGTTTTTTTTTAAAAAAAAAAATCTGTGCAAAATGGAGTGGATTTTATTTAAAATTTCAGTGTCATCTATTAGCTTCTGTGGAGGTTATTGTCAATTATTAATATGCTCCTGGGATTATTCATGACAGTTCAAAAATAGTTTTGCTCTGAGAAACTTAAAAAATAAGGATTAGACTTTCTGCAACTTAGTTCAGCAATCTGGATGGATATATCATTTTCTCATCACTAAAACAAGCAAGACTGGCTGCTTAATTATGCAACAAAGTAGAAAATATTTGAACAAAAGAAATGGGGGTCTGTGTGAGGACAGTGGCTAGAAATGAGAACTACACATATTCATTTTTTAAAATGAGCCTTTGAAAATGAGCTTCTTTGTTCTCCTGCTTTTATTTATATCATTCCAGGTTTAATAATATTTTCTCTCGAAGTAGGGAATGGAGTAATGCAAAACTAATTCAAAGAGATACATCGATGAGAGTTGTGAGATTGTCTGGCACGCAGTATAAAAATAGATGTGAGAAAATATCATGCAGCAAAATCAGTGCCAGAAAATGATGCCATCTAAGGAGTGAAAGCAACATAGTCAGCTACATAACAGTATGACTTTGATATAACCCTACAGGCAGCTCTACACCAACAAGCAGTCAGCACTGAACACAGCCACATTGCTGGCAATGAATCCATACAAAGGACTAGCCACAGGCCATGATGCCACTGCAGAAAGAATATATAATTCAACATTTGACATCCTGCTCTAACAGCTGCCAAGTTTGGCTGTAGCTATTGACCTGATTGCTCAAGGACAGAGAGGAAAAAGAAAAGAAGCAACATAAGCAAGCAACAGACAGAGATTTTAAGATCAGAAGCATCCATGTAGATACATGAACAAATACGCTGCCCATAGGTGCTAAAGATTCTCTTCTTGGAAATAAAAGCTGTGTAATTATATAAATACAATCATGTTTGAAGAGCTTTAACATAGTGAAGATTAATAAAAGAAAAAAATTACTATTTCTGGAAAGTATGTGGCCCTTGGTTATATTCTGAAGGGTTTCACTGCAGGCTTTCACGTAAGAATATGTGAACTATGTCTGCATGCATAAGAATATCCTGTATCTCAAGTGATTCTGAATTAGAAACATTTCAAAGAGGAAAATTGTGCCCAGGTAACTGATGAGACTTTTTAGTCCACTGCATTGTCAAACTCTAACTATTTCTAATGGCAAGGAAAATAATTAAAAGCTGTTAATTTCCAGTGGGTTTCCCGCATCTTTACACTCAGAATTTCTGATTTAGCTAACCTTTGCTGATACTAGCCTCGTAATTTCTCTTTTCCTTCTCTTTTGCTGTTCTGCCCGGCAGTAAAATCTCCATGGCAAGGATTGCCATTACTCCAGAGCTGATTCATCAGGAAACCTAATCGGGTTGTCATGTCGCCTTAAATAGCCATTAACACTTCCCTCTGTGATGCGCATTAAGTGTCACAACAAGCATGCAACTAAACCGGTCCATTTTGCCATTGCCAGTCCACTGAGGCAAAAACAAATCTGTTTATTGGGATAAGATATAATCCCAATTATACCTTATTTTTGCTTGAGAGTAAGTACATTTTATTTTCTACTTATTTCTAAAACCAAGTATCCGAGCGGGTTTCCAGTTCTAGCTCAAGGTTGCATTTAAAGGCATAGATGGGAAGAAAACACTCAGATACTTGTTATTCACTTTTGGAAACACAGTAGCTCCCTAGTGATACATGCTCTAGTTCTTTGTGGTCTATGGCTGGACTATAGATCTAAGAAGCTGTTACAAAGGAAAACTATGAGTGTTTTAGCTAAAACGTAAAGACTAGAACTATTAATTCTCTGTTCTTTTGATGTTGTCTCTCTCAGCAGTATTTGTCTTAATAACAACAACGAGCAGTTATGCTTCTAATACAAAGACGTACAAAAGTAAAGAAAAACAAGGCTTAGGAAATTATTTTGATATTATACACTTCGAGATAAGTTTAAAAGTGTATGTTTTTCTCCAGTACTTCCTTAAAATCCCTTTTAAAAAAATACATGTTCTGAAAAATGAATTTTTCCCTTTGCATTTTAGGGTGGACTTATGCATTTGCTTCTATACTTTAAAGGGATTTTTGTAATCACTTGAACTGTGGAAAATGGTAGGTAGGAATCTGCATTTATGTATACCAGTAGCCTCTACAGTTTTTATGAATTCTGTGTGTCCTGGCATATTACTTTATGAAAAGTAATTACCGACTTGCCAGATGAGTCACACTTTGACAGCTACTATAAAAGTGTGTTCTCTCCAATTTGGGTAAAGCAAACGGACAAACAATGAATAGCATAGGAATTGCACAAACAGTCAGAGCAATTCAGCATCACAAGTCACTGTGAAATCTGTAATATGTGAGGAGATTAGTAAGCAAATATAAGTACAGTTCAGTATAAAAGGCAGCCTGAAGTTTTAAAGGTGACTTGAAAGAAAGGTTGATTTGTTTATTTTCCTTGAAATGAGTCTTGGGGTTATTTATTTATTTTTTCCTTCAGTTTTTGAGACTATGAAAAAAAATCTTTGATTTCTTTTTCTTTTCTTATCCTTGAAGATATAAAGAATGTGAAGCCTGTGGCATATTTGTTTTCATTTTATTGGAGGGACATGATGCTGCAGACAGGGTAGCCAGCAATTAAGAGGAAGATATTATAAAGGCAGAGATATCTTAAGTGTTTAATGAAATCATCCTTTAAAAAAATATTTAATTGGATCAGAAAAATAAGTTTTGCATTCATCTTTGGTTTTGCAATTTTGTTCCCCACCCTTATCCACACAAAGTTTTTTCTTTGATATCCCCCTCAGACTCTGTCAAATCTGACCTTTCAGTGGTGGGAGGTGAGCCACTGGGATTGCTCCGTAGTGTCCTGGTGGTCTGCAGCTTGGCAGAGTGGCAGTACAGATCAACGTAAACTCAGCCAGCCTAGTACTTATGGTTTTATTCAGTTTAGGGAGGAAATCTGTGTGTTGACTCCTGTAATGTCCTGGTAGAACTAAAAGGTTTCTCCATAATGTTCAAGGAGAGTTTTTCTTATTTTATTATAGGCTAGAGCAATAATGTCAGGAACAGTCTTACATCTTACAGTACTGTGTACTGTGGTCTAGTACAGTTAGAGAATGGCAAGGGAAATGGAGAATAAGTTATAAAAGCCCAGCCAAGAATCCATGAGAATACTGTGAAGAAATCATCACTGTTGTCTTCCCTTTCCTTACTGTATGTCATTCTACTTCATCCTTTCACCCTACCTAAATCTCACACTCAGTGATAGGCAGAAGGGGCTAAATGCTTGATCTTTTTTAAGATGCCCTGACCATACATCTTCTTCCTGCTTTCATCTGGCCAACCTGAGGCTTTCATCTGCATCATCTATTGAAGCACAGTGGTTCACCGTTAATTATAAAACTGAATTCTGCAATCCTCATATGTGCACACATCATGTGCCATGGTTTAGCAATTCTGCCATGTGGATTCATACCAACTGAAGAGCTGATTCTAGAGATGCAGCAAGGCACCAGTTCTTTAGTGTTTGTTTTTTAAATATTGGATTATGTTTACATGTTCCTATTAATAGAAGCTGACATTTAGCTGACTATACACTGTGTCAGTTGCTTGAAATTCTTGGATGAGAATAAAATAAACATCATGATTCATTTACTGAAGCTGTAGAAGAAAGTCTTGCAAGAAGTGAAAGATTTAAGCTGGAATGATTTCTCTTCCTCTTTTGCCCGCAATATGCTAAAGGTAAACTATGATGTGCTTAGCAGAGGTAGATAGGAGTGCAATATAAAGATACAGATAATTGCAGTAATAGAATAATAGATGAGACAAGCACTAAACACAAATAAATAAGACTAATTTGGAAATACATGTATGGGTAAGCAGCATGCCACGCCACATTGCCTTTCTTCAATATATGAAATAAAAGGTTTCACTTTTCCAGGTTAAATGCCTCCACCTTTATTTTGATGAAGCTCTGTCTGAGGTCAGTGACTAGTCTAAGAGAAGACAAACTCCAAAACAGAGTCTACTGTTTGCTTTGCAGAAGTTAAAAATTGATGTTCATGCAGTAGGTATTATTCAATGCATAGTGGGCTGATTCTGATTTCAAGCGAACACAAATCAGAACTGACTGTCCTGAAATGAGTGAAGCTTCTGAGATGTGAATCTCCTGTTTAATCTCAGTGTGTTTTTAACCAGGCAGGTTTCCTCTTTTTTATTCTGAAACATGGGAAAATAGGTGTGGAGAGCAGTCTGGGAAGCATTATTTGAAGTGAAAAAGACTAGGATCTATTGAGTTATGGGAGCAGCAGATGATATCTACATCCCTAAATAGTGCCTTGGTATACACATAGGCGCAGGAACTCGTCAGCACTAGTGCTGATAATGCGCTAAAACAGTCCCTTCTATACCTCTGATGCACGGCAACAAAATATCTCTTTGAAATTCTCTGACACAGAAGCAATGAACAGACACCTTTCCCAAAAGACAGTCTGGTTGTTGCCTTTCTGTTCTGGTGAATAATAGGATTGAACACTGCAGAGGCTCCAATTCTGTGTCAGTTGGTGTCAATTGCAGAAGGTTCTGGACATACTGAAGTTACTAGTATTGCACCCTTCCTTACTGTACGGATCTAGTCATTGCGTTATGAAGACTTCTAGGCATTTGTAAAAAAGGAATAGGCATTGATAAATTTGCACACACAACACAGCAAGTACTAAGCACAAACAGAAACTATTAACATAATCTTTAAAACCACGAGATATACTGATTGTCAAGACGTTGCTTCTTCTCCAAGAGCATAATGTTGTCTCCTTTGCATTATTGCACACTTTTTCTTAAAAAAGCTTGCCAGAAAATGCAAGACTGTTGCTCCTGCCATGTCCAGCCCACTTGATTTACTGAGGAAGAGCTCACTTCTCTGCATCTCAGAAAGAAAGAACTGAGCAGGAGACACCAGGATTTTTGGCTTAGTCCTCTGGGTGATAGGGCACTTGGTCTCACCTTATAGGCAGAAAATACAACATTGTCCTACCTGAAGAAGGAGGCAGAGTTTGGAGTGCTGGCATTTACCAAAAATAGAGGTAAAGGTTGGGGCTTTTTAGTGGTAAAAAAATCACAGCTAAATAAAAATGTCCATACAGTAGGGTTCAGGGGGCGAATGAGTTCATGAGGATGCACAAGCATAGGACACATATAGGGCAATGCCCTGACAGCTATATAGTTTTAGCACATTAAGACTGCAGCAGTTCCTCTGAGGGAATACCCCACTACAGGCAAATTGTAAGGAGGAAGGTTAAGCAGTGAGGAAAGGATATGGTGGTAACCAGTCCCTTGTTAGTTTTAGATAACAAAGTGTGTGCCAACAGCCAGATGGGGAAGAAGCAACGACAGGGCAACCCCTTCTCCTCATTTTGCTTTTCTTCATTCTCTCCTTCCAGGTTCTGGCAGCCTCCAGCCCTGCTACCTGGTGCAAGTCTTAGAGTTGAGCTGTCCATAAACCCTCATCTTGCTTGGGCTGAAAAAAGTAGATGCACTTGTAAAACAAGGTTTTTATAAGTAATACATAATTTTTACCTGTAAAGGAGTTTGACTTGAGGCACATACATGCCGTGCAACATTTGGTATACCCAGCTTTAGGATTACCATGTTTGTTTTGGTTGATTTTTAAATGGGAGAACAGAATGGGCAGCTAACACATAAAAGAGGATGCCACTGGGAAGATACATCCATTGCTGCTCCTGATGTGAAGTCATGTTGCAGCTGCTAGCCTATCCACTTTTAAAATTGTTGCCATATATTATAGTCTTTTTTTCCTAGAAGTGGGAATATTTATATATGTCAGAGAAGTGTTGTAAATATTAACAGTATTCTCTCTTAATGGCTTGAATTTTCAATGCAATATATTTTTCTGCAAATATGGACTTCATAAAGATCCCGTGAATATGGATACCATGGTAAGATTAAGTGTAGTTCTTGCTTCATACAAATTTGCATTATATTTATGTCAGGACAGAGTGTTCTGTCTCAGCAAAATATGATACATTTCCTTATAAAATGTTCTCTCAGCATGGATCACAGTTGGTGTAAATAGCAAAAGTTCTTTTGTAGGCCACTGGCTTCCAGTAGCTGAGTATTTCATACTGTGCTTTGGGGGCTTTTAGGAGAGAGTGAGTTTGGTCTGGTAATCTTGGGCTAGATAAAACTGCTAGAGGAATTGGAACAGCTAGTGTAATTTTCCCTCTGTTCTCAAGTTGAGCTGTCTGAAGTGGCCTGAATTTCTTACACAATATGCTTTATCCCTTGTGTCCATATAGTAGTTCTATTTGAGAGAACAAGATTTATGTGTTGAAAAATGCCAAAGTGCAGCAGAGGTCAAATGTACATACTGTACAGCAAATACTAGGAGTAATTTGTGCACCTGTATTTTTGGAAAATGCTTCTTTGTGAGTTACAGTAAAGTGCTTTCTGAAGCTGGGAATGTCTCATTTTTTATTGACTTAAGTTTTCTTTCAGCTTGAAAACTTAAAATTCAAGATTAGATTTAGAAAGTGAGTAGGGTTTTTTAGTATAAGAAAGAAAATATGGATTATCTAACTGCTTGTTTTTCATTTAAGAGCACAGATCATTCTTTAAGAACAACATGAAAGCATGTAAATTACAAGAATTAGGCCTTATTATAACATAATTACACCTTTTAAATGATGATAAGGCAAAGCTGTAATGTCTATGTGTACCTGGATATGGTAACACGCAAGTATCTATTGTAAGATAAATAGTTGTCATCCGCATTTATGTATATTTCTTAAAGACTAAAATGCAAATCTATTGCACAGATTTGGTCAACAGAAACCCAGTTAAATTGGCAAAGGTGTAAACCTAATTAAAATGACAGTGGCTCTGAACAGATTAATAATTCTTTTAAAGGCAGAGAAATACATACACTAATATTGCTTAAAGATGCAAGTCAATTAAATCAGTAGCTTGTGAATAATCCATAATTTTGAACAAGCGTAATGTCTGCAGATAAACTTTCAGATACAAATTAAGTTGCTCTTTATAGATTTTTTAATATATAGCACATGCTGAAAAGTATGTTTCTTTGCATAGTATGATCAATATCAGCATAGATTCAGTTAAATTTCACAGCACAAGCACTTAGAAATTAAGTAAATGTGACTACAGTTTTTGAATTGTAAAATATATGATGCGATTACAAGATCCTTCATACCAAGTAGTATGACTAAGGCATACATTTTTAATACTCTTTGATGAATTCATTTTTTTAAAAGAAAGAAAAATAATATTCAGAAGTAACACAGCATTTATAGCCAGAACAGTCTTTTTAGTTCTACACTCTGACATTTGAAGCATGTAGGGATTTCAGCAGTGTGAAAGACAAACAAATTCACACAAGAAAATCTCTACTCCTATGATCCAGCTGTATTTTAATTTTACATTGGTATTCTTGCATTTCTGCATGTTTAGATTTTTCTCCTGAACAAGGATGACTTTTCTAACATTATGTTTTTAAATCTGACAAGGTCATGCAAGCTAAAAAAAAAAAAAAAAGAAGAAGAAGAAGGGTCATCAAAAGGGGAAAAATAACAGAACTACGGTGAAATGGCTCTCTGTTGGCCTTTGTATTGATTCAGAGTGTGTCAAAAGGGTCTTTTGTCATGCCCCTACCACAGCATACTAATTTGCTAGATCAAGTCTGTCAGAATATCGACTGGAAGTAAAGAACTACAGTGGCAGCTTTTGTGTTTTATACAGCAGGGAGCCTGTGTGTGAAACAGGATTATCAGGGGGTCATGAAGAGAGTCAAGGGATGTCCATCACTTCCCTTCTGGTAATGTAATGGGGCGGGTGCCTGGATGTGATTAAGATGTAGGACGCAGGAGACATAGCAGTGAACAAATCAGACACACACACATGCAAATCAGGTTGGCTGCTGTTAACCACATATTTTAATGAAACATCCAGAGATAGACCAAATAAATATCTAAACAGCTGCGTTCAGATTAAATATCAAACACATTGTTCAATGCCTGGTGTGTATGCCTGTGCCTGCATCCATGTGTGCATGTGTAGAAAATGCAGAACACATACAAGAAATGGTTTAATATATAGGGGGGGTGGGGAGGGTGGTTTGTGTAGCATTCCAATCTACAAGTGATTCTTCTACTTTTTACTGTTGAAAATAGTACTGCTAGATGATTACAGCAAACACCCAGGGGATGTACAGAGATAAAGTGGTGCTTTGTGCTATGGCTATACTTGTATGCCACATCCAGATAAGATGCTCATCAGTTTGCTGTAGGCTTAGCCTTGACTTAGATGCCATTGTCATTCTAATACAGCATGAGCAAAATATCTTTCTGGAAACTAAGAAAAAAAGAGATGTATTTGTGTGATTGAACAATGCATAGCTTGATAAGTGCCTCTTTTTAAGATTGTGGCAGGGAATGTCTGCTTTCTGGAGATGCAGGCTGCATCTCTGTAGCTTATGTGAGAGCTGTGAGAAGCTTTCCAGCACACACTGACACTATTTACAGTCCTTGTCATCTGCATAATTAATTTTTCTCAGCATTATTCCTAATCTTTAATCCTTTATTTCAGAAAATTCGGTGCTAAGTAGGAAAACAACAAGATGCAAAACAACGACTTTTACATATGCAACATCTGAGGATCTGATCCAAACCCCATGGACTGGCAGAGGAACCTGAACAGGGTCCAAGGGGCTTTGCACCAGACTTCAGATTCCTTAGTCCAGCAATAGTTATTGCCATCATCCTAAAAAAAAATCAGATTTTCTGAAAAGAAAAAATTTAAAATTGGGAAAAGTCTAAATCTGTTTTCCATTTCCTTTCTACTGCTTGCTACCAGGCATGACTAAGGCAGTGTCGAGACCCAGTGATAGAAACCGGCTCCATTGAGCATCCCTCTTTTTTTCCTGTTTTTCCTTTTCTATTGTCTTCTCTTTTCCTTACCCTCTTTGTTTTTCAAGCAGCTGGGAGAGTTTACAATTGTATACACAGAAAGTGTTGTTGTGGTTGCATAGATAGATTTTTTTTCTCTTTTGAAGGCAAAAGCAAAGCTCTGTTTGCTGTAATGTGAATAAAGTAGCAACCTGTTTTACACGCAACCACTGTCTCTCTAGTAAAAATGGACTAATTATCTGCATGTTGTACAAGTGTTACCCTGTTCAGAGCCAAAGATCTTTGTCAGAGAGGTAACCAAAGACTACTCTGCTTGAACTTGAGTAACAATGTACCACAAACAGCTTTTTGGTGTGGGCACACCTAGAAATGATCAATTTCATGGAATCATAGAATAGTTTGGGTTGGAAGCACCTACCAGATCATTGAGGCTCAACCTTGGGACACCTTCCACTAGACCAGGTTTTTCAAGCCCCACCCAACACTGCCAGGGATGGGGCATCCACAGCTTCTCTGGGCAACTTGCTCCAGTGCTCCACCACCCTCATAGTGAAGAACTTCTTCCTAATTTTTAATCTAAATCTCCTCTCAGTTTAAAGCCATTCTTTTTTGTCCTATTTCTATATGCCTTTGTAAAAAGTCCCTCTCCATATTTCTTGTAGGTCTCTTGAGGTACTGGAAGTTGCTAGAAGTTCTCTCCTGAGCCTTCTCTTCTTCAGACTGTACAAGCCCAAATCTGTCAGCCTGTCTTCACAGGAGAGGTGCTCCAGCCCTCAGATCATCTTCACAGCCCTCTTCTGGACTTTCTTGAGTTAGTATTTCTTACTGGGGTTAAGAACCAATAGTCAGCTGCTGGGTAGCCACTGCACACATAAGAAAGGGAATTGCAGAAATCCATACCAGGTGAGCTTTTATTTGCTTTCAATGTCTGTTCAACAACATCTGCAGTGTGCAACATTCATTGCAATGGAAGCTCAAGGCAAGAGGAAGTGATAGTCATTTATTGGAAAATAGCTTTTCTGTGCATATCTCAGTTTGAAGCAACAGCTGTCACCATTATCATCTGTGTGGAATTTCAAGGGCAAAACTTGTCATACAGCATGAATATATGAAAAGAAGAGGTGGGCCCTGGGAGATGCTCTGTCAGGAAAGCCTGACTCAATTCTTTCAAGACATGCCATGAGTCTATGCTTTGCCAATGGGAACAATCCTTATTCCTGCAGAGAAACAATTTCTACTTACCTGATTCCTACCACTTTTAAGTTTTAGTTCAGAGTCAGAGATTAGGCCTGAAGAAGGCAGAATGGTAAAGAGGACTATTCTACTGAAAAATACAGTTCTGTCATGCATTGTTCTAAACCTCAGTTCTTATCAGGGTGCAAAACTCGCTATCCTGAACTTCTGAAATTAATAACAACTAGCAGAATCAAAGACAAGTCTTGAAAAAGATGCTATGTAATTATTTCAGGAAAGAAGGGCTATAGAAAACATGTAAGATGTTTATTTCTTGGGCCTCATGAAAAATCACAGAGTAATTATGAGACATACAAGACTATTGTGCAGGAGACATTTCACAGTATTTTGTTGTTTTGATGGGAGAGCTCCAAAGATGAAGGTGTGCATCACATGAGAAGGGGAGCACAGATTGCGAACCAGTAGGATTTCTGATCAGAAAAGCACAACCTACTTGTCGTTCTGTGGAAATGGTGGTATATGTGGAAATGGAAAACATTGGTATTTACTATATCTTTGTCTGAGGAGACAGAGCAACTCTCAGAAGTCTGATTGCTTTCATCTTCTGAAGTTAGAGCAGATGTCAGGGTGGGAAAGGATCATGACATATCACTGACTGCCAAGGATGTGCGACGTGAAGGTCACCATGTGACATGATGCAATTGTATGCCCAGTATTCTTTCTTTCTATCTCACTCAGTAAAATTTTAAATGTAACCTAAAAGTATTTGAAAAAAGGAAGCTGTCTTTTCACAAAATGACAAAGCACAGCAGTGATGCCAACAAAAAAATATTTTCTTTGTAATGTCAAAGTAATACTTGCCATTTCACAAAATTTGTTCTCTCCATCACTTCCTAGTACCCCAAGACTCAGAAGTCTCAACTTACAAATAACATAATGTTGTGTCTGAAATTTCACATTTAGTTTTTGCTTTTTAGGCTCTGTACACCCTACTAAAGTCCTGGATTAGAGCCTACCACTTGTCACCAAAGACAGTTACAAATATGCAATAAGAAACAACACTCTGTCACTAATAGGATTTTTTGTTCGTTTATTTTTGAACAGTGCAACAAAATGGTGGCAATAAGACAAAAATAAACCAAATAGAGTTCAAAGAGACAGTAAAATGTGACCTATCTTCCGATCCATACTTACTGGAAGTGGTATTTCTCAACATCAAAACTGCAGTGTAGCTTTCTGTTTTACCACAGAGACATCCTTATACATGGTTGCTTAGATCTGAGAGAAAAGTAGCTAACTCCATTTTGCTGGCTGAATTTCAAAGCAAAATAGTACTTTTGGTCTACTTAAAAGTCACCAGCACTTTTACATATACATGATATGTAATGATTTTCTGTTGCTACCTAGAGCTGTATCCAGAAAAATGTTTTATTTAGTTTCTAAATGTTGTTTTACTTCTATGTGTACTCATATATATATGCACACACATATATTTTAATGAGCACACCCTTGTTTAAACAAGCAACCCTTGTTTATCCTTTATTTCCAAGTGACTTATGTTTCTGATAAGTGTCTGTAAAGTGCTTTTTTTATATTAATTATATACTTTCCAGTCATTACAGTACAAGAGTCAACCTGGTTTTGATAGTAGCTGGAAATATTTCTTGTATCCTTTTCACTGATTTGGACATCACAATTGCTTTCAGTGTCCTGGAAAAGTGAAACACTACATGTGTTCTGGATATTTTGTTTGTTGGTTTTGGTTTTGTTTTTTTCTTTGGGAGCTTGTTTTTTTTTGGTTTTTTGGTTTTTTCTTTTGTTTGAGTTTTTGGGGAGGATGTGTTTTTTTGGTTGGTTGGTTGGTTGGTTTTGGTTTTGGGGGTTTTTTGTATGTGTGTGTGTGTGTGGTCTTCGTTGTTGTTGTTGGGTTTTTTTTACCTATTATTTCTGAATGATTCTGAAGGTTTTGGTAAACTGGTAGCAAGAAAGTTAAACTGCCCACTTTAGAGTGATTTCTAAAACAATATAAAGTGACTCCTGCGACAAGGAGACCCTTTTGAGAAAGGAACAAAGAAGTATAGCTTAGTCAGTTAATCTGAACTGTAAAGTGTTAATAACACGTTTAAATAGTTTTCTACTGCTGCAGCAATTTATTTGCATGTTGTGTCACAAATCTTTTATGGAATTGTGAAGTGACATACTCTTGGAAAGGGCTAGAATATTTTTGGACAGTTGTTGCTGCTTCAAGACCAGCAAGAGTTGAGGACGAAATACTCAATATGTATTATAATCTGAGATCTCGGAAGATTTTAACTTGAAATAGATGAACATATCAAATTTTACAGCCCTTGACCTGTGATAAAATGATGAAAAAAAGTCTTAATTTTCTTCTAGTTTTAGTCAATGTTTTTTTAAGTAGACACTTAAAGTAAAGCATCTAACTGTCTTAATTTATTTAAGTACCATAAGTAAAATATCTAAGTATTTAAATAAAAGGCTGTATTTTCACAGGACTTTCAGTTTCCTTTAACTGTACAGAAAATTAGGTTCACTTACTCCAGCTTCCAAAACACATGGGAGTGCAGCACTAAGAGCAGGGGTCTGGTCATGGCTCTGGCTAGAGAACACGCCTTCCAGCAGGGACCCTGGCATGGGTGGCCCAAGGCAACACCATATCTTTCCCAGATTAGTCCTGAGAATATGGTATCAGAGAACAGCAGACAGCCATAGTGCTATGTTTAAATACATGTATTCACATCCTGCCTGCTTGGAAGTACAACATGAAATCTGTTTTTGAAACATAGACTCAGAGCACTAGACCTGACTGAGCTGTGACAATTCAAAGACCAGAATTGGGACCATGTAATTATCATTGCAGCTACTTTATATAAGCACATAGAAGTCTAGATGTAATAGAAGAACCTCATTTCACAAAAGGGATGGGCTGGTACACTGTTAACCAGACCAGTACTATATACGACAATTGCTCCTACAGTGCAAAAAGATTCAAGAAAGCAAATATGCTGGTAGGTGTGTTGTAGGTATTGCAAAGTGACTGTGGTAATATAGACTCTTCGTTACTTTACTCTGCTGTAACTATATCTTACCTTTGAAACACACATTTCCTCCTGTTTCATCCTTTTATGTCAATATGTGACTTGCTCCAGAGAGAGCTGGATTGAGGAAACTGAGAAAAGGGGTATGTGATCTTATGATCCTTTCCAACCCTAACTATTCTATGATTCTATGGTTCTATATTTATGACTAGAGTCTCAGATCTTTAATATTTAGTATTAATAGTAATAATGGAGGTGGTATCTGTAGAAATAGTCGTAGTCTTATTGGGCACTGTAGTGCCAGTATAACATGTTTTATAGGTGAATCAGAACAGAGGAATGGTGCAACCACAGAACATAAAACCATCTCTTAGTCTACTTTTATTCTAGGACAGGAAATAGGGAGGCAATAAAATGAATAACCAAGACCACTAGTCTAGCTCTAAGACAAAGCCTGTGATTTGGAGTTGCATACAGAAAAGTAACTTCAGATCTGTTGTGCTGGGAGTAACGATGCCGAATATTACCCCTGGAGCAAAGATGTAGGCTTGGCAAATGACAGGTGCGGGGATGTTGCAGTGGGATACCAGTCTCAGAGGGCAATCTACAAGAATAATAATGAGCAGTCACTTAGAAGTAGCCAGAAAAGAAATTCTGTGAATGAGACCACATCTTAATTCCCACTTCCCTCTAGGACATAGTTCCCCTCACTCATTATCTGTTTCACCTCCCTGGCCCAGGACTGCAGACAAAAATCTCAAGACTGTATGGAGATGTGTCTGTTCCTTGCAGAGATTAGAGCCTACACCTATATTGGAAAAAGAAATAAAAACTAAAGTTCATGTAATTTCTGTCAATTATGTTGAGGCTTTTTTTAGTGACCGACACCCTCAGAAAGTATTTCTCTTCTGCCTGAACAAATTCACACATCTACTTCCATGTTTGAGGACACTGGAAGAATTAGCTAACCCTTATAAAATCTTCTGAAGGAGAAAATTAGGCTCTAAGTGATATGCTGAAGCACTGATGGTGATGTGAAACTACTCTAAAATACAGTCTCACTATTAGCCTTTGCAAACAACTACCAGTAATCAAGAAGCACTCTTAGTAGCCTTCACAGATGCCAGTTCTCCAATGATAATGAAATCTTCCTACATCAGTTTCAAATTTTTAATAACTGTAACGTGCACAAGCATACATATTTGCTTACTGAATTGTTTTCCATTTATGTGTAATCTACCCATCTATCCATCTGTAGAATCATAGAATAATTAGGGTTGGAAAGAACTTTAAGATCATCAAGTTCCAACCCCCCTGACATGGGCAGGGACACCTCACTCTAAAACCAGGCACTCAAGGCTCTGTCTAACCTGGCCTTGAACACTGCCAGGGATGTAGCATTCACAGCTTCCCTGAGCAACACATTCCAGTGCCTCAGCACCCTCACAGTAAATAACTTCTTCCTTATATCCAACCTAAACTTCCCCTTTTTAAGTTTTAACCCATTACCCCTTGTCCTATCACTACAGTCCCTAATGAACAGTCCATCCCCAGCATCCCTATGGCCCCCCTTCAGATACTAGAAAGCTGCTATAAGGTCTCCATGCAACCGTCTCTTCTCCAGGCTGAACAGCCCAAACTTTCTCAGCCTGTCTTCATACAGGAGGTGCTCCAGTCCCCTGATCATCC
>WYDI02018953.1:0-11170 GCA_009867235.2 Psittacus erithacus | reverse complement strand
TTGATGCAGCCCAGGATACGGTTGGCTTTCTGGGCTGCGAGCGCACACTGCAGCCGGCTCATGTTCAGTTTCTCATCATCAACAGTTTCTTTTTTTTTTCTCCCATAGAATTACAGACATCTCAATCTCTATTGACATATGACAATGACATTTTCCTTGAAGCATAACTCCAGGTCCTTCACCTAGGATTACTCTAAGTAATAGAATATTAGGTTCTAGAACAGGTTATAGAATACAAGTATATCTACAAATAGGTGCCCAGTTTTAGCTGAACTTTTGCTTTTGATGTACAATTCACTATATTAGAAATCATACTTTATAATACACATCTAATCTACAACAAAGCAAAAAGAAAATTATATGTACACACAATTAACAGCATACCGAAAAGTTGCTTAGCACATTTTGAATGGCGGTCAAAGAACAACAGGAACAGTAAGTTGTTAAAGATGTCTTTTCTAAGTTCCTCAACTAACTTTTTAATATGGTAATCCACTTTTCATCTACTTTACTCGCATGGGACTTACTTTGAATATATTTTTCATTGCAGTGAATTTCATTTAAGCTCATAACTAAGTACAGGCATTTTATTCACTCAGTGTTCAGACTACTCTCAGCACTGTTCAATAAACAGCATTCACTAAAGGAAGGAAAATAAATTTTCAAATCACCTTTGGGGAAAAAGGTCTTTAAAAAAGTGATTATTCTAATGATTCTAGCAATTCCTCTGCAAAGAGCAGTATGAAGGTTCTCTTGAATACCTCATTGTGCTATGATGTCTTTTATTTCCTATGTACTCCACCTAATACTAAACCAAATTCCAGCATTTTAATTACTAGTAAGTGGTTTTATTCTATAATAAGGTATTGTATAAAAATGAGAAATCAGTGTCATCTCTATTCAACACTTTAAAGAGAAACAAACAGCCAAACAAAACCAAACCCCACACCACCACTACTGTTAAATGGAATTTCTTGACAGCCCCCTCATTTGTCAAAGCCTTTGGTTATTTGGCTCGTATAGGATAAACAAAATCATGTTTTCTGGTGGAATTTAGCACCACATGTGAGCTTTTCTTTTCCTGAATAACCTTAAATCATAGCTTCTTATCACAGAGTTTCACTATGAACTTGTGACCCACTGTTTCTTGGAAACCAAGGTACAAGACAAACAGTAGAAGTGGATTTTCTCTTTTAAATTCAGTTCCATATTCTAGTACATGCAGACAGTATGAAGCACAGTGTACTTTTTTTTCCACTGATGTCCAACATTTGTCCATTTTTATCTACAATCTTTTTATTCACATAGACTCCTGGGGTCTGTGTAAGTCTCCAATCCACTGAATATTGGTTATTTATGTGAATAACCACAAAGAGCCTGCACTAAAAGATGCTTTTGATTTTTAGCTACACAGACTTAGTCACTGCGAGAAGAATGCCTGTGGCACACACAGAGTCAGGACAAAATGTACAGGAACAAACATCTTGAAGACTAAAACATCATTGCAAATGGGGGTAGAAATTGCCTTTTGGGTAGTGGAGCTGATCCCCACCCAAACATTCTAGCTCTCAGTATCCTGCCTGTGATAAATGCAGCCCCAGGCCCATGTCCACAGGACACCAGAGGAGGAGGTTAGCTTCAGCTAAGTGCTGAGAACACCAGGCGTGAGAAAGACAGAGGATGCTGTTTCCCACCTGCTAGCAAGTAAGTATTCTTAGCTTCTCAAGTGTTATTTTGACAATAAATACCTTTTACTGCTTCTTACAATATTTTCCTCTTGGACCTGTGCTGCCTTCTAGGGACATGTATGCACACATGCAAAAATTGCTGCTGTACCACAACCAGCTGAAAAGTATGAGAGACATCAATGATTGCAAGGCAGCTTAAGCTTGACCAAAAACTAAGAGACTTCTATTAGTACTGAGTGGACTCGTGTGGCTGAGCACATTTTGAAAACTTAGGTTTTAAACAATTCCAAATATTGAGGGAGAAAAGACTGATGATTCCTTGAGAGACAAAATTTAGGTGTTCTATTTCAAATGTCCACCTCTTCATGTAATCATTTTATATAGAAACGTATTCTGTTATTAATTTGAATTCTGAACATCTGTCTTTTATTTCTAAATAATACATGAGATGAGTAGATCATCAGGTCATCCCTCACTGAATGTTAAGTGAACAGTTAAGAACAGCAGCTTTTGCGCTATTAAAACCAGCTATTATTACAGGGCAATAAAGACGTGCTTCTGGACATGTGTCACCACTTTGTGGTCATAGCAGCAGAAAAAGTTAATGCAAACAAAAGAAGGAAATGAATACACTAGTTAAACTACTTTTTAAATTTTGTTTCAGCTACAAGCATATGATGTTCTAGAGGTTATAAAAATGATTAATTCTCTTTAACATGTAGGCTTATGGAGCTCAGGTATTTTTTGTTTCCTTGGTTATCACAGCTTATAATAATTGCTACATATTTTCATCAAAATGACAGCCTGTATGACTGTTTCCCACAGAGAGCTGCTATTAACAGATGTTGGAAGTGATACCAGTGACAGACACCACAGGCTGGGAAAGCTTCGAGGACAGGTTACCAAATGGGATTTCAGTACTAAGGCACTGAACTTCCAGCTGTGGAAATGTGGGAGTTTGACAGGTAAATTCCCCAAAGAGCAAATGATATTGCCTACTACTACTAGACTAGTACTAAGTTTAGCCTACACTGACTAAGGAGAAGCAGGCCTGAATCAAGTGATTGTCAGGATGGAAATTATCCTGGGTGCACTAACCATGAAATTCTTATGGAAAAGGAGGATGGCTCCTTCCAGTACCTTCATTTTGCCTGTTTAAAGTATCATCACAGAGTTACTAATGCTATGATCAATCAGCCTGGGCGTGTTTTGAGACAAAACTCAAATATCATGCTATTATGCTATGACATTTACTAAATAAAATTATTATAAGGGAAATATTTTTCCCAGTTTTAGGTTTACTGCCAGAAATACAGAATATTTACATTGATGTTTCTCTATGCCTGCCCTATGCAATCACAAAACTACAGGTAACGTAAAAGCTTTGTAGTGATAGTGTTGAAGTGAAAATTAAGAATACTGCTTTCTGCTCCTTCATTGCTTGGGTAATTTTTTGAAATCTAAAAAAATAAGTCTAAAGGGAAATTACCCAGTACCTTTCTATCAACTAAGCAGACAACAGCGTATTTAAGTTCAAAAAAGAAACTGAACATTAAATTGTTTTACTTGTCATGCTATCAACATTTTTCCTTTACAAAAGACAGGCTGCTTTCCATAATGTGTGAAATTATGCCATTTGCTGCATTCATTACAATTTAATGTACAAAAGCTGTGCACTATGTCTACATACACCCACACATATATGTGCATGTATATATATCTTAAGAACATGGCTGAGAAGCAAAGACAAAGACTGCCTCTTTACAATGTACTGGCCACTATGGGTTACTTTGTACACTAGATAGGAGAGGAAACTGGTTCTCCCTTGGATGCAAGTGAGAATTACAGCTTTGCAAGAAATATTAGGAGTAGCAAGCAGGGTTCAGAGATCAGAAGGAGAAAACCTGAAGTAGGAACAGAATCTAGGAGACATTTCAGAAAAGAGACCTAGCTATATGAGAGAGCAGATTCAAAACAGACCAGAGGGAGAAGAAAAAAAAAGACTTTACTATGGAGTCTGATTCAGCTGGGACACAGGAAGAAGTTGCTGGATTGGAAAGGAAACTGGGAAAGACAGACACCCACCCCGACATTCTGCGGCAGCAAAAGGTGGATCTGCTTCTGACTGGTTTTCTTTAGTTCACCTTCCTTAGTTTTCCATAATCTTGTTCAAGTTAATGTTCACATTCCAATAAATCAGACTACAGATTACTTCAAAGTAATCGAAGGTTTCCTTAGATATGCTGCCTACAAAAATGTACTCACTCTAAAGCACTTGTGCTCCTTGCAAATAAAACTGTTTTGTTCCAAACAGCTAACACACTGATTGCCCTTTGGGCTCTACAGGAACACGGCTCTGATCTTGATGGCACCCACGGTAGCTTTTAACTGTTTCTTCTGGAAAGACAGGGAAGGAAGGAAGTCAACATGCCTATCTTTTTTTAATCTTTAGGCACTTACTGCAGCTGCATGTAAGCTGGATGGCTAATGCATAGATGCCAAAGCTCATGTGGAATGAATTCAGGGAGTGGCATGTGTAAATGTACACACACAGAGATATATAAATATAGGTAAAAAGTTCAGAGTTATACAGTGTGCAAAAGAACCAGACACTGCAAAAGGCAGTGCTCTTACAGAAGCAGAAGCTTTAGCAAAATAGCAGGAAAACTCATTTATTGTGTCCTTCACACTCTATGAACCGGAGGAACAAAAAAAGACCTCTCACCTGGCTGCATCAGATGCTGCTGACTTGATGCACGCAAGGTGTACATTCACTAGAAGCTTGCTCACTTTTGCAATAATTTGAAGATCTGGTAAAAACCGGGATGCTTCCACTAAACAATAACTTCAGATTTTCAAACAGAATGATTACAAAGCAAATGTAAGGGGCAGCCATTGCCTTTAGTAACAGTAGTGTTCAGCTACGTAACAGCAGAGAAGGGACAGATCTATAAAGGCAATAGAAATGTTACACACTTGCTTAAAAATCTTCACCCATACAGGCTAGTTGAGAGGAGGCTTTTACAGAATAGTCACTGTCTTAAATGCCGTATCTTTTAAGCCTGCTTAGAAAGCCAGTGGAGCAAGTTAAAACAACATGTTCCTGCTGTGCCAGTACTCACAGCTTGATTCCTACTGTAAAAGCAACAGCACTGGAAGTACAGTTACAGGAAAACTGAACACTGTTTGGGATATCATCACTTTATGAAACAAACGGTAAGGCAGCAAAGTGCTTATGTTATCTTATTACTGAGTGTATTATACAACCAGTGTGTCTTAAGTGACTGTAGAGAATTCTCTCACGGCATCCCATTCTAAGACCTCCTGTTAAAAATAGCATGCATAAAAATGATGCATGATAAGTATGATGATAAGATGGTAAGTAGCTAGAATAATTTTAACATTGACAGCTAAGTAGATGATTAATAAGTTTGAAAATAATGGTAAAAAATGTTGCCAAGATGACACAGAAGTATTCCAAGCAATCTCCCATACTGTTTTCTCCTGTTACTTCATGCTGCAGTCTGCAGTGCACATATAACCCTATTTTTACTAGAATATCATAAAAGCATTGCGTATTTGCCAGCCATGCAGTACATGACAGAACAAGACCTTGAAGAATATATAACGCCACAACAAACCACCAAGATGGCAAGCCAGTATCTGGTCCCATCTACAAAGCTGTTTTATTTTTAAAACCCATCAATATTTAATGATGAATTTTCTACTCGTGAATTTTTATATTCATGCTTTCAAAACTGTACCCCAAAAGGGACTTGAGCAGAATAAAAAACCAAAACAAAAAGAAAAAACCCACAAGCAACATCAAAGTGATTTGGATTATCTGCCCCGCAACTGCTCAGCACCTCAGTCTACAAGGCTTCCTGTTTCCTGCATCTGGACAGCTTTGCCTTGTTTTACACAGAAGCAAACAAGGCTGAGCTGTGCACCTCTCACCTAAGACGTATCACAACACAGCGCGAGTGTGTCTTATTCTGTTAAATCACTGGAGGGTTTGAATCCTTAGATACTTCTGGCACAGACTGACAGCACTGCATTTAGCACTCCAAGGCTGCTCCTGGATTTGCACTCAAGGTCAGTCAGAGAAAAGTCTGGCGGTGTTGTTCCACAACAGAACTGGAGCTTGGTGTGGAGCACAAAACCTGTTCCTTGCTACAGCACTCTACTCCCTCATGTTCTGAATTCACCTCTGGCTTCCCTGTGATTTTCGTGCAGGTTGAGCCAACGCTTAAAAAGAACACCGTAATTTTAGGTGGTAACTTTGATGGTACTATCATTTTACACTTTGCCATACAGCGGCTTTAGCTTACAACTCCTAAGTATGCACACAGGGCCTGGACTTACTAACTGATGCACTGTGTATCGTTTACTTCCAAGAAAGAATGCAAATCTTTTTGTGTAACTAAAAATATACAATAATATCAGGTAAAAAAATGTAATTTAATTTTATATTTTATCTACCTGTTTCAAGTCACAGACACCATAACTACCTGAAACCATTTTTAATTAATATTAAGAACAGTAATATTAATTAGTATTAAGAACTGCAATAAACTGCAGTCACATAACTTTAACAAAATAAAAGACTTTTACAACGTATTCCTGATTTTACTATAGAATGCAGCAATAAATCAAATTAAGTAATTCAAACTACACATGTGTACAATGAAATGTCATAACGAATTGAAGGAGTGTATACATCTTCCCTGCAAGCCACACGTTAGGATTACTGAACAAAAAGATCATGTATACACCAAGAATGCAAAGTAACTCTCATTACCTGTATAAATACTCCAAGTGACAGAATTTAAATGAATAATTAGAATTAGGCATGCTTTTCTAAGGAAAAAAGTAAATTATTTCAACACTTAATTGCAAGAAATATGATTGTTGTCAAAATACTGCCCCTCAACAACCAACATGCCACACTTCTGACAGCGAAAATAAACTAGCGCATCAATCACAGAGTAAACTTTCTTTAGATGGAAAGCTTTTTAACACCACAAGAACAAAAATGCTACAGACTCCAAAATAAGTAATATGTATGACTAAGGAACATTAAACACTCACAGTATGGTAAATATCCATGGTCATTTTGCTATACATACATCATTTTCTTATACAATGGGAATATTTATCTTTACTTAAAGTCTCTCTGCATTCTAGATCTCAGACTCCAAAAATCTGCTGAAAATCAGGACTGGAGGAGAACACGTGGAATTATTCAGTCCACTGCCCTTTTTTAAAGCCAGGAAGCTTGAAGATTTTAAGAACATAGTGTGGGTGACAAAGCAGATTTCATAGCACTTTTTAGGCAATCTGTTTTATCATTTAACTAGTAGGAAGTTTTCCCCGTATTCCACTTTAGTATTTCTCGCTCAATCTAATCCCATTACTTCCTTCTCAACCAAAACAGGGATGTGGGGGAAGGCCCTTTATCATTCTCTTTTCAGCTGCCTTTCACATATTTGAAGCCTGCTATTATGCCACCATCTTTTCTTTGTCTTTCTTTTTAGGTTTGTCATATCTACTAAACCTGCATCACACCAGGATGCAAAGTGAGTCCTTACATTTGTTTTAAAGCTATTGAAATGTCAGCAATTATAGTGAGCAGAAATCCAGAAAAGTCAAATTTTTTATCCATTCTTTAACCACAACTATTCAACACCTTCTGAAAAGTGAATTATATCTTTTTCCTATAACAACTGTTACTCATCCCACAGTAATTTGTTAATGTAACACTATGCAATACCACTGAATGTGTCAGTTATCTGATGACAGTTGTGAAGGCATCATTATTCCCTGAGTAGAATTAGGAATACACTTAATATTTGCGCAGAGTTCCCATCCCTACACAAAACTCAGAAAAGAACTGATCACTCAGGGATGGACAGTCAGCTTCTTTTAGAGCTTTCTGAGTGACCTCCTAGAAGTATATAAACAGGAAGGATTTAGGAAAGGATTAGAATTAGTGAAGGAATAAAAGTTTTCCAAGGACTGAAAGCCTTGCTATGCATCTCTTTACCCTTCCTTTCAAGATTATCAGGGATTTAATGACCAACAAGGCTAATCCAGCCTAGAAAAGGAAGTTTTTCTTGCAAATCTTGTGAAACTATATCACCGACAGTCAAATTAAGTTGGGAGGTCAGATTTTACCTGTAAGTACATATATCACAACAGCACAATACTGAGTAAGCGTACTGAATGCTTTTGTCACGACACTGGGAAAAAATATTTGTTGTCATATATCATGAGTACATTATAAGGTAATAATTCTTAGCTTTTCTCCTAGTATGCACCACTTTGCTTCTCAACTGTAGAATTCAAGCACAACCTCTTTTTCCAGCTTCAACTAACTGCTCATTAATTCATAACCAAGTTACAGCCATGTAACTACAGTAACTTGTTAGGTGAAGAATATTAAAGTGTTACAGATGTGCTTTAAGAGTCGTAGTCATTATCCTCACCTTCCTTTAAAAAGCTCTCAGTCTTGATCCTCACAAAAATAACTCAAGAGCTCCAAGGAACAAAAATTCTGATACTGAAGGAAAATCTAACAGTACAAAATACATAATTCATCAAAATGTCTTAGAGACTTAAACAGGTTTATGGGGTCTATACTACAAAATACAATATACCAATGCAGATAAAGCCTCAAAATAATTATCATCTTTATTTTTAAAGCGTTCTTTAGCCTAAATAGCTCCTGTTAAAATCCTGCCTTCCAATAAAATTATGTATTCTTACAGACTAGGGTTGAAAAAACAAGTCATAAAATTTATAATTTTACTGGGCTTATGAATTGATTTTAGCATTACTGCACCATATATAATTCACTAAAGGTGATGGAATGCTTATTTGGTTGATAGCTAATGTATCCCTGAAGAAGAAAAGTTATATTAATACATCATTTTGCCATAAAGGTGATATAGACAGCAAAAGAACATTTTGTCAACTTTAGGAAATAAGAGAACTATTAAGAATTATTTAAAGCATCATAAAGAGCCAGTGAAATGTGCAATTGTCAATAGGGGTAGACATTAATCTTTCCATCCCCTTGAACACACTTTCTACATATTGTGCTTGAGTTTACCAGATGTGCAGCTTTATGCATTGACTGCTGCATGTTGAAGCGCTGAATAACAAGTGAAATGAATAAATATTCCTTGAGAAGCAAAGGTATAGTTAAAGAAACATCAATAATAGAGAAGAAAAAGTCAAGAGAAAACTTTCTAGCACCCTCCAAGATTCAATCTCAAGTACCTTAATGACTTTTCATCTTTAATATCTCTGATTCCCCTATTGTATTTAGCTGTATGGGAAGGGGTTACTGTGAGCTTTAAAATCAATTGCAATATACATAAACCATGTGGAGTATTGGACTTCATTCTCTCTCTCACTTCAAGGAGAATCCTCCAACGCAATGCAGCAATTACAAAACCAGACTGGATAGGTTAGGGTACCTTACAATCCTCAGTGTACCAGGCTTTTCTGTTTGAACTACGCAGATTTGTTGGTCTGTGAAAGGCACCATTTTTACACTAGCATTACACATTTATGTAAATCAGTGCTAACAGACATTATGGTAGATAGTGAACTTCATATATAAGTACCTTCTCATTGCTTTTAATAGGATTGTTTAAATGGAATTAAACTATGCCTCTCTGAAATATCAGGATTTAAGGTGTTGCTTCCACAAGTGTTTCTTTCTCCTCCCTTCCCTAACTAGCAATGCATCTTTAAATTACCACCTTGTTCTTAGAGTATCCAGACTAAAAAACAACTGCAAAATGAATAAACATTTAACCTTAAAAGAAAAGTTAATTTCACGTTACTTTTAAGAAGCAAAATTCACATTACATAAAATGTCATTTCAATTACTCTTTTTTCCTCCCAGAATAACTCACCTGTACACTGTCCTCCATTTGTGGGATCCCCATAATATCCCGGCATGCAGGTTTCACATTGTTTTCCTGTTGTTAAGTTTTTACATTGATCACAGACATTACTGTTGATGCAGGTGCTGTGGCCATTACACTGGCAGGCTAGAATATAACATTAAAAAAGTCATTTATAAATTGCTCTTGGGAACAAAGTCTTTTCTATGTAACTACAAAATTACAGTAGAATGTAATTCTGAGAACTTTAATCCTGACTAATGACCAACATATATATTTGTATTTTGACAGAGAATCGCTTTAAAATGGCGTTATGATAAGACAAGAATTCAGACCAAAGACCACCAAGGCTAACTATTTAGTGACATGTGAGATTGAAGTGTGTGAGAAAGTCTTTTTTTGCCATTGTAGAGTGACTAAATCCAATCCTCATAGCTTTAAAATGCTGCCTGGTCACTCAATAAACCTTTTAAGAGGCAGTAAGGCAACAACTGGGACAAAATCGAAACCTCCACACCTATATGCAATCCACTGTGAAGCATTGGTAAGGCTACTGTGATGGAGAGCATGAACAACTCACACTCAATCTTGTATCTACTGGGGAGAGAGAACTTACAAAAATTTAACTAAAGATAGTCTAATTTTTAACAGTTTCAACCCTCACATTCGCTGTAGCACACTATAGGGCTTTAAGGACATGAGGACCACATCATACAGCTCCAGTCCCTCCTCGCTGCAGTTGACTTTGGTGAAAGTAAAAAAAGAACTGGACTTCTGTTGACATATGTTTTCTACACCTGACCTTAGAACCATAAAACTGCTTTTGTCAAACACCACCACTATAAAGCACAGATCTTGCACCACACCTGCACTCCAGTGCTCCGCATTTTGGAGAAACTCAGCAAAACTACTGACCACTACTGCAGCAAAATCACAATGTGAATTCTACCACAGTCATCGATTCTGCTGCCAGAACTCAGCTGAACAACCAAGAGGTTTTGAAGGATGTCCTCTCCTTAGAGTGGGACCCCGGAGCTCCTACTGCTCGGTAGATTAGCAATCTGTCAATTACAGCGGCTTGTCAAATGTCAGACTATGTCAAACCTTTCAATCCCTTACTGGCGAAGGATGTTTAATGCTAAGCAGAGGACAGCTATATCTCAGCAAGATCATAAGAGTTTTTTTGAATTTGGATTTTTAATCTGAGTGTCACAGTCACTGGTGTCTTGGCGAGGGACAAAAAGATATTGTCCCTGCATGATTTAAATGTTTTTTGACCTGCTTTAGAATTTAGTAGTTCAATATATTTATAGGCCATTGCCAGGCTATAAAACTCATAAACCATTAAACCTACCAAGTTTACAATCTCTTCCTTCTTCTGTAGTTATGACTATAGAACCTTGTAAACAAGTATCAAATATTCCTATCCTGGGAAGCATCAAAACGAGCGTGACCAGCAGGTCGAAGGAGGTGACCCTGCCCCTCCACTCTGCTCTCGGGAGACCTCACTTGGAGTATTGTGTGCAGTTCTGGTGTCCTCAACATAAAAAGGACATGGAACTG